>WTSP01024364.1:1223-29963 GCA_025331215.1 Actenoides lindsayi | reverse complement strand
AAATATCTAATAAAAATATAGAATAATATTTTAAAATAAAAAAACTTATTATGTGTAGAAAACATATGTATATATACTAAAAAAGCCTGATTTTTAGAAATATTAATAAGCAAAATCCATAAAATATAGGTACTTGTGGCCATCTAATTAAAGAAAGAAAAACACAGTTTTATCCATTTGATTCCTATTCTCAGCTCAGATGTACATATCTGACCCATTTTTATTCGCACTCACAGGAAATGTAGGTCTTACAGAGTTCATGGCCAATGGTTTCAGATTTCTATTATAACTTTTGTCATCTTTTCACTACAGTAAGTAAAATTAGGCGAAATGTTCTGATACTTTCAAAAATATTTTTTATATTTTCCTTATAAGTTGAAGTAGGGACGAATCAAGAAGTAAACATTAATTCAAATGTTGGAGTTGGCGTATCTTAACTACAAATGGCTGTATTCATTCAGGCTGAATTAATTAAAGAAGATTTTACCTTTTGCACCATTAAAGAACATAGGCCCAAATCTTAGGCCTTTTAACCTCTGTTATTTCAACCACAGAATCCTGCTTTTCTTTTTTTGCACATTACAGGCATTAATCTCCACAATGTACACAAGTGTTAGCTGTCTTATATCATGGCTACCAGATTAATTTAAATTATCTTCTAATATTTGCTCATAACCAGATAGGTAGCAGGTCTTTGTTTAGTAGATAAAAAGCTATGGGTCTAGGAGTAAGTGCCATCTGTATTCTTCTGTAATCAGAAAAGAGTGGAGCTCTTTTGCATATTCTGTGTTAATGACTTGCAAGACACAGTCAAGGCCACTTTTACCTCCTAAATTTTGTATAGCTTAAAGCAAGAAGAGATCTCGAAATAATCAAGTTAGACTTGCTGCGTATGTTGGGCTGTTATATTTGTGTAGAATCCAGTGGAATCTTGTGAAGGTTTAAGAGACTTCAAAGCTTGTCTCTTGATTTCAGCGTTTCTAGCACAATCTAGGTTAAGAAAAAAAGGAAACTTTCTTCAAAAAAGAATTCATTAAAGAAACCTGACTTTAATCAAGAGAGGTGTTTGAGTCTGAAACTGCATGAAGTCAGTGACAGTTTAAAGGCAGAGGCCATATGGAATCCTCAACTAGGGTGATTGAAATGAGTGTGTTTTGATTTTACTGTCCTCTTATCAGGGTGTAAGCACATGCATACTTAGAGTAAACAAAGACATTGTTCCACAAGCACTGGGGATAATCAAGTGTTTCTCTTCTCAGAGCTTATCTTTATCATCATTAATTGAATTTGATATCAAGAAGGGGTCAAATTTTACCGAATCCTTCCATGCATCAGGGGACTTCTAAGGGTGTCCCCTGGTTTAATTCTTTGGTACCTACTCATATATAAGTTCATATGGTAATTTTCCTTTCACTAGGATTCATACTACTCTATCCAGACATATTTTAATGATATACTTAAGAATTTTTTTATGATATTTCCACCTCTATGTCAAATTAGTCTGAAATTAGTTAACAGGTTCAAAAGTTATTACAAGTTCCAGGATGGATATGGCAGATAAACCTATTACAATGAGACAGAAAAAATATGAAAATCTGCTTAAAGAAACACAGACTTAAAAGATAATAAAGGACAATTATTGATCTATTAAAATTCCTGCATAATGTTATAGTTTTATATATGATTCACAAATCCGTAGATTTTCCTTAGCAATATCAAATAATCTTTCTTGTTGGTGTAATCCAAAAATAATCTTATAACACTAGTCATAACTAGAAATAGTCATGATTCTGAGGAAGGTCCATTACTAGGATAAGTATATGGTGATATGTCATACTCTGTACAGAAAAATATTTAATTAGAATGCATTTTGAGGTTAGACTGGATACATTCTCTGATGTTTTCTAAAAATTTAATGAAATATACTGACAAGAAATATTTTAAACTTCCTTTTTTACTTTATTTAGCTAAATGATACAACGAATTCCTAAGCTTATGTGTTTAAAAATGTTAATTTTTAATCAATCCTAAAAGGAAAAGAAAAAGCAGGGAAACTTAAACAAAGTATCATTTTGACAATTTCTTACGTTTATTGCCATCTACAGAGACTTGTGCTGTCTTACTGACATCAAAAGAAGAACGAACCTCTAATATTTTTAGCGTATGTAATAAAGAAACACTATTTTGTCAATCACTCTTGTGCTTATAGGGATTTATTTGTCTTGAAAAAGAGCCAGACTTCGTGACCCACATTATCACTAAATAGATACACGCCTTTTATTTACTGTTGGACACTTCCTAATGCATTCAGGATCCATGAAAATATTTATCTTTCAATATGAAAGGGGGGAAGAATGATTGTCCCAAGCATGTCCTATACAGTCAAACTGTCCCAAGATCTTCAGAAATAACCTATGAAAACTTGTGCACATTTAATGTATCTGAACCTCAGTTCTTATGTGGTTTGCTCATGTTCACACAGAGAAATTGCTGGCAGATCTGGAAAGTGAATTCAGATTTTCTAAGTGCAAATGAATTCCATCATTCACCCTAATGTTCCTGCAACAGACATTAAGAAATAGAAATTAAGAAAAAAGAACATGCAATGTAGGGTAATAAATGGAGTTTGCAGAGATCTACTCTTTCTCTCCTATATTGCTCATATCTATTCAGATGCTGGTCAATAGCCTCCCAACAACTTTATATCTTTACATAATGAAAAATCTTTATGTAATGAAAGTAGATTTTTACCTTTCTAAAGTTATCATGTGTTTCTTAACAACATCTGAAGTCTTTTTTTCCTTTTAGATGAAGCATTACAAATTTCAACTCTATTTCCCACATTTCTGTGTTGGAAAGAGGTCTTTTGAATAGTAATAATCTTGCTGAAGTAGCAGCAGGAACTGACATTTGTATCTCTTATGCTTTCCTCCTTTTTTGTTTGGTTTTCTTTGTTGAGATAACAGCTGTCTGATAATCCACAGTTTCTTGACAAAGATATTTTTCTGCCCAGTTCTCCATTAGGGTAATTTTCAGGTAAAATGCCGAGAAAAACAGATAAAGAGAAGCACCAGGATAATTAAATGTACTTGCATCAATTATTCAAGCTTATAAAACAGACAATCTGAAGCCTTTTAGTCTTCTCAAGACAAAAGAAATGGTGGGAGCTTTTTATTGTTTGTTTGTCTTACAGCATTTTGCATAATTTAGTGATCTTTTTTAGATTTACAGTAGGACTGGGTTTCCATCATCAAACTTAACTTAAGTTTCCTTCTGGTGCCAATGTTGTACTACATACAGTGAGGCATCAAAGAGGTGATATTTATAACAGAATCATCTAGGGCAGTATTCTGCTGACTTAATTTTAACCTATTAGAAATGAAACACATAATCTAACCTAGTCATCTGGGCCCCCTCAGGAGGCAATAGAAAAAGAAGACATTTCTAGAGGGCAATTTATTCAACTTGTCTTAGGTATTTACCTTCGGATGAACAGAATCACATTTGTAAACACTGTCACATTAACTTTGCTTTGATTAAATAATGAATCCCATTGTTAAAAAGCATTATTTGGGTTTTTTTTTTTCCCAAAACACAATATTTCTGTAAGATCATTATTGCATTGCATATTACTGCTGTAGCCAAAGAAGAAGCGGGAAAGAGAGGAAAACACAGTGAAATGCCTTCCCAGTATTTTCCCAGTCTTAAACATGAAAAGCTGGACGTACTTTTGATGACCTCTCTGTCTTAGTCAAACACACAGAGAAAATTTCTACATTCTGCAAAGTTCACAGTTAAGTGAGCAACCTGATCTAGTTGAGGATGTCCCTGCTTACTGCAGCAGGGTTGGACTAGATGACCTTTAGATATCCCTACCAGCCTGGGACTTTCTATGATTCTGCTTTGAGGGTGATGGAACACTGAAACAGGCTGCCCAGAGAAGTAGTGGAGTCTCTGTCTCTGCAGACATTCCAAACCTGCCTGGACCCATTCCTGTGCAATCTTTTTTAGGTGCACCTGCCTTGGCAGGGGCATCGGACTAGATGATATCCAGAGGTCACTTCCAATCCCTATCATTCTGTGACTGTGAGTCTGTGAAGGTAAGCCAGCATCTGCTATGTAGTCAGTGATGCACAAGAGAGTGACAGGGCAGTTGTCTCTCCAGCTACACTGAGCAACCTAATCCAGATTATCCCCTTTCCACACTGGGTATCTTGAGGACAGTCCTCACTGCTGCCCTCACTACAGAACACATGTCTCAAACCCAAGCTTCTGGATTCATAGCAAGAGGTGATACCCACTCTGCCTTTGCTACTGTTTCTCACTAAAAGCTGCCTAGATTTCTTCATTAACATCATTTCATCATCAGACTATTATAGATGAGTTAATGAGATGAGTCAAATGTCTGCAACAGACACCATCAAAAAACAGAGGGCAAAAGATTATTATTATGGTAATAAGACCAGATGATACAAATGATAAAGGTGGTTGTCTCATTTCTTCATAGAATACAGCAGGAAACAATAGAAACTTCCCAAAATTTCTTCAGTACTGTTATACAACTGCTCTGTTTGGGGGCCACACTAGAGAACTACCTACTTTGCAATTTGGGGTTTTTTTTTGTATTCCATATACTATTCAAAAAATACAGATATGGAATTTCTTATTGAACAATTCCATAATGGTCTTTGGAAACACTACACCTTGGGTAACAGCAGTAGCTTATCACAACAATTCATATTGAAGACAACTGTTTAATTAAAAAGAAAATTCTAGGGGTTTTTTCTTTAAGGAGGATGTCTGGCAACCAAAAGTTTCTGAATATTAACATAAGACACTGTTTATTACAATACATCAACAATAATGAAGGTATACCCTGTAACTGAAGAAATGAGCTACTGGCAGAGCAAGAATTAGCCTGTATGAATAGCAAGAGGCAGTGAAATGAGAAACATATTTCTTATTCCTTTTATTAAATTAAACAATCAAACACAGGCACTTTGATTGTTTGTACAATTCCTCTTAAAGATCAGCTAGCAATATCTAACTTTCATTCTTTAAATTTTGCATCATTTTCTTGTTGCTACAATTTTATTTTATTTTATTTCATAGTACAGAATTGCATGTTACATGCATCTTCCTTGGTTTTATTACATGTGTGTTCCCAGATCCTGTGATTAATCAGGGGTCTTCCTCTCTTTAATGCATTTTCTTAAACCTCAGCTCTTGGAGATAAGGAGCAAAAATGTGATTCCGATTTTTACTTAAAAGTAAAAAAGTAGTTTTAGCTGAAAAGAATAGTTTGGAAGAAGCTGGGCTTGTTCAGTCTGAATAAAAAGAGGTGAAACCTTATTGCTCTCTACAACTACCTGAAAGGAGGTTGTAGAGAGATGTGTGTTGATGTCTTCTCACAAGTCACAACTGATAGAAGAGGAAATGGCATCAAGTTGCACCAGAGGGAGTTTAAGTTAGACATCAGGAAAAACTTCTATATTAAAAGGGTTATCAAAGATTGGAACAAGTTGCCCAGGGAAGTGGTTGAATTGCCATCCCTGTGTGTATTTAAAAGCCATCTAGATATGGTGTTTAAGGATAGGGTGTAGTAGTGGCCCTGGTAGAGTTAGATAGTGGTTGGACTGCATTATCTTAAAGGTCTATTCCAACCATAGTGATTCTGTAATTCTGTGAAAGTGTACCATGATCACACATATAGCCTGAAAATCCAAGAGGAAAATAAAATGTAATGCTACTGGCAATTTTTAATTTTTAGTTTAGATGTGTTGAGGATGGATTTAATCCATGATTTTTGAGTGTCTGGAGTTGGGAAAACCATAACATATCACAGAGGACCTCCCTATCAGAGAATAACTGTAGTTGCTCCATTTAACTGTATTGTTCTACTGTAATAACATGATGTCTCTGGAAATCAATTTTATCTTTTTATTAAAAAGCAATGTAAGATACAAAAGAGAGAATTAGCACATCCTTGAGCATTTGGTTCATGAGTTTGGTTCATGGCTGGCCCATCAGTTAACACAGGGAAGTGTAACAAGAATAATCAGGGCAGCTATTTTGAATATCATAATTAAAATCAATGTAAATTAACTCATACAGCAGTAGACAGGAAAAGGCAGAATAACTATTATGATACATACATAAATATATTAGACGAGTCCCAAGAGGTTGTAGTGATCTGGTTGGGAATAGATTATTTGGGTTTTTTAATAATTATCTCACAGCATTTTCAGATGATGGAAAGATACATCAAGGACTCTGTAGTCTATTTTTAAGTGCTTTATTTTAATGTGTATTTCCCTTTTGTTTTTGCATAATGTTTTTGAAGTGAACATTTCCTTCTACTGTAGATAGGATTGTTCTATTGCTACCTTACCAGCTGTAGCAAAACCATTTCTAACAAATACTCAAAATTAGAAATCGAAGAGGAGTTGCTAGATACAGATATAGTACAGGAGGAGAAAAAGCCTTCTGGACCTCAAGAAAAGGTTATGTTACACAGTACTTATACAGGATACTTAAATGAGTGGGAATTCTTTTATCCTATCCACTGTCTGTGAAGATGACAATGTAACAATAAAAAGAAGCATTGAGAAGTTTATTAAAGAGAAAGCACATGAACAGTCCCTCTCATGGGCTCTACTGCCATGATTTGCTATGGCCAAGATCTTGAACTAATCGTTTTTTCACCTGTGTTGGATTCATTTAGGAACAATTCCTTTTGACTGACTTAAACCTGTGCAAGATGTAAACAGCTCTTTTCAAGTCATGGAATCAGAAGCTTAAACCCACTCACATTGTTTTGGTGAAGCAGAGGGGCAAGGAGCTCACCTGCACAGCCAGCAGTTGTGTCCACCAAAAGGCAGTGCTACATTGCTGCCCCCACATGGTTTGCTTGTCTGAGTCACTGCTATACCCTGTTACACCACTTATATCCACCATCACACCATTTCTGTCCACCAGTAGAGTATTGTTTGAGCTTCCTGTGACAGGGCACACTCCTATGCCACTCTGGTGGGTACTCTTCCAGGGGATCCACATAGACTTAGGCAAAAGGGAAAGTTTAGGCAAATGACAGCTAATACTCACATATACATTTTCCTGTATCGGTTTCCTCATCACTTTTTCTGAGTGTATCATACAAGATATTTGGGATCTTCCACAATTTATTGTTCATTCTCCTTGGTCCTGTAGCTGTGACTTGGCTACTTCTAGGACTAAATACCCACTTCTAGAACACACTTTGCCTGTCTTTCTAAAGCAAATTGATCTAATGTGATAATTTATTTTTTTTTCCTGCTCAAGCCTTTCAACAATCCATGTCTTCTTTTCTTTTTTTTTTTTTTTTTCCTTTTCAGAAAATTTGAGGAAAAGGGAAAACAAAATAAAACAGCTTCTCCTCATTTTAGTCAAGCCAATGTCCCAGGGTGGTTTCACCTGAACAGGACAGTACTGAAGGATAGCTAAATTGTGTGATGTTTGTGATCTGCCCACTGTGTGACTCTACTCTCATAGATGCCTCATACTAAAGACAGACCCTAACAGAAACCAGCATGTGTTAATTGACCCTGAATATTCACAGGACAGAATCCAAAGGAGTTAGGTCTTTTCAGGACTTCAGACTCTGTCTGCTGCTGGTAAACAGATCATACAGTTCAGGGCATCCCCAGCTGCAGGGGTGGGCACTGGAGACATGACTCTCAAGTCAGAGAGAAATGAGATTTTGTGCAGGGCCTATCTCAATGTCAAAGAGCAGTGCAGAGTGGCTGAAAACAGGCTTAAGGGTGCAAAGCAAAGGCTTAGGCTTCACTATCTCATCTATAGCAGTGTGGGGAAGAGACAGGGAAGACTGAAAACACAAGGCAACTCAAGAATACCCTGCAAACCCTAACACAACAGAAAGTCTCTAGTCTTGGTCACATTCCTGTGAGGGGTTGGAGGTTTTTATTAAGAACACTGTGAGGAAACAGAAACTGGTTTAACACTCTTCTAAAATCCGTGGACATGTAAGGAGCTCACATTTTATTTAAGGAAAGAATGGCCCTTCAATGGGGTTTTCAATTCAGGTTCAGAATCCTCACGTTTTTCTATTTATAAAATGATAGCCTAACATAAAATACGTGCATAGACATAAAATATATACTTTTTTTTTCCTGGTAAATTAAAAAGGAAAGATTAATGTGAGAAGAATAAAAATGTTATTGTCTTTTGTCTTTAAGAGGTAGTTATTATATAAGTTTCACTGGAGAACAGAAAAGAAGGTAACCACTTTTAGATAGATGATATTTGGAAAGTACTTTATGCCAGTGAATGTTAAGAAAATGGGCCTCCAATGCAAGCAATGCTGCAGTTTGACAGAACAGGGGCATATTTCATTAGCACTAGGTATTTTTAAAGAAAACTTTCTTTCTCTTTTTCAAGAAGTGCAAGCTGTCATGTTCAAAAGCCTTACTGCATGATCATCTCCTATATGTTCTTTCTACCAGGACTGCTGTCACTAAAGATTGCCAAGGAATCCAGGTGGAGTTAGTCAGCTTCTACTAGAGAAGAAGAAATATGGAAGATGCCATCTACCCAAACTTCTCTCTGACTTTAATCCAAATTGGAGGTAAAAAGCTAGAAAAAGCTTTTATGGTTTTGTGATAGAGGCAGACTTTACATGAATGTCACACATTATTTCCCTAAGCTTCCTAGCTGAGATTTTTTTTAGTCAAGTGCAATAAGTCAGTCAGTGTAAGGTTCATATGCTACTCCCTCTTTCATGGAGGAATACAGTGAAGAAAAAAAGATTGTATATCAACAGAAGTCTTGGATTTAAAAAAAATATTAGCATCAGTTGCTAAGTAGATAATAAGTATCTTTTAAATATATTTTTAAAATCTTAGGTATACCCAAAAATGTAAACATGTGAAGTGAAAGACCATGCCTAACTTATTTATACCCTAATATCCAAGAAGCACTGATGGAGACAATATCTAATTAATAATTATATCATTCTTTTTTTCACATGCCTTTCATAATTATTCTTTTCTGCACAGGTGTCAATTTTTCTATAGACAATGTAATCACATCAAATAGAGACTGAATCTTTTAAATAAAGGAAATAATGTTTTTTTCAGATGTATAATATTCTCAATGTCAAAAAATAAAGCTAATTATCAATTTAAAATCAAGGGTTTAGATTATGAGCCAAGATAGTTATATTTAGTCTCACTGTCTTTGCTCTCAGCTGAATAAATTTGTTACAATAATCTCCTTTGCTTCACAAGAAGGTGCTGAAGACCTAATCAATATTTTTAGCAGAAAAGGTGAGCTTCTGAAGTTCTAAAAAATTTACTTGTATGTAGTTATTGAAAATGCCTGCCCAGTGCTGAAGTCATTATTCAAACTTCAGCCAAATATTTGGACTTCATGCCTACTTTAGACAAAAAATTCAGGAAAAGAATGTCACTTGGCTGTGTTTTGAAGTTCTGGGATCTTACAAAGATGATGTTTATTTTAACATTCGTTCTTCACACAACACAGTGTCTACATAGACATAGCAAATCTAGATGAGTAGGATTCACCTCACTAATTTTAGTAATCTAAAATGTGAGTCAAGTCTAAGCTAGTCCTGTACTTTCCTCTGTATTTTATACAGAGGTTTGCATACCTGCTGAGAGAGACTTTTCTAGCCTTGAAGTGAGATTTAAGACAGGTGTCAACTGTCTTCCCAGAATGACCAGTGGCCATGGAGACAAATTATGAGTCTGAATTTAGAAATAAATGAAGTAAGGGTAAGAAGAATCCTAGCCCACGTGATGAGCTTAGGGTGGGCTTTTAACTTTCACTTTAATGAAGAGCAAGGTCACTCTCACATCCTGGGGATAGTTACATAACGTAAGAGCTGCACAGCCATGTGATTGAATTTGTTTGCTTTTATAAGGGCATATATCTATACACATGGAAATATATGTGTGATGGTACCAGTCTGCTTCTACATAGCAAGACATAGACGCTATTTTAAATAATATTGAACCATACATTCAAATTTGTTCAGTTAGTAGTAAAAGAAAAGGAACTTTAATAATCTGTAATTCCTCCATTTTTTACCCCTTTAACCATTCTTTACTATAGTGCATTGCTAGAATAAAGGAGATATAGCTGATGGACCTCTGCAGTTTAGCAGGTACAAGAATGATATGATGACACCTCAATCAACTTTGTGTAACAGCTCCTGCTTATGCCATAGTTTGAACTATATCCTTGAGTGAAACCTGTTGTCTTGTTGCTATCTGGTACTAGGACTAGTGCTGCTTAGTATCTTCACGAATGACATAGACAATGGGATTGAGTGCACTTTCAGCATGTTTGCAGACAACATCAAGATGAGTGGTGTCGTTGACATGCCAGAGCGATAGGATGCCAACCAGAGGGACGTGGTCAAGTTTGAGAATGGGCCCACATGAACCTCATGGGGTTCTACAAGGCCAAGTGCAAGGTCCTGCAGCTGGGTCAGGGCAATCCTCAGTATCAATCAGTAATATCAATTATATGATTGAAAGCAGTCCTGCTGAGAATTATATGATTGAGAGCAGCCCTGCAGAGAGGGACCTGGGGTTACTGCTGAATGAAAAGCTGGACATGAGCCAGCAATGTGCACTCACAGCCCTGAAAACCAACTGTATCCTGGCTGCATCAAGAGAAGTGTGGCCAGAAGATCAAGGGAAGTGATTCTGCCCATCTACTCTTCTCTGGTGAGACCTCACCTGGAATACTGTGTCCATCTTTGGAGCCCTCAGGGCAAGAAGATGAACCTGTTGAAGCAGGTCCAGAGGAGAGCCTCAAAAATGATCAGAGAGCTGGAGCACCTCTCCTGTGATGAGGCTGGGAGAGTTGGGTTTTTCAGCCTGAAGAAGAGAAGGCTCCGGGGGGACATTATAGCAGTCTTTCAGTACTTAAAAGGGGCCTATAAGAAAGACAGGGACAGACTTTTTCACAGGGCCTGTTGTGCCAGCACAAAAGGTAATGGTTTTAAATGACAGGAGGGTAGATTTAGACTAGATAAAAGGAAGAAATTTTTTACAATGAGGGTGGTGAAACACTGGAACAAGTGGTAGAAGCCTCATCCCTGGAAACATTCAAGGGTCAGGCTTGATGGGGCTCTGAGCAACCTGATCTATTTAATGATGTCCCTGCTCTCTGCAAGGGAATTGGACTAGATGACCTTTAAAGATCCCTTCCAACCCAAATCATTCTATGATTCTGTACCTTTCCATATCACTGCCACCCTTTTAGATCTCTCAAATGTCAAATCAGTTAGAGCTGAGAAGCTACAGTTCTCTGACTGTCATTGCTTTTAATGTTCTGTCATGTCTGCAATTATCTTAAACATTTGCTGAAGGAGGGCTAATGTTATAAGCTTACCAGAGAAGTACATTTAAGAGAAAGTAACTTTTAGGTTAAAAAAATCATAAGAATCATTAAGTTCTGTGGCTTAACTTATCTGAACATTATGACCTAAGATTCCAACATCAGAAGGTGATTTTTCATAAAAAATTCTTCTGGTCATTAGCGAACATAGATAACTCATTACGATAATAGTTAATAATTTCTGGTTTCCTTAGCACCTTCCATCAACAGAATGGATGCACACACAGATGTACATCCCACAGCTAGCTGATAGTTTTTCAAAATAATTTTCTTAGGTTTTTGGAGGAAAAAAAAAGTAACATAAAATCCCCAAAGTGCAATGATTTTGACTTTTATTCATATCTGATGAAAAAATATTGCCAAAACACCTCTCCTATATACAAACACATGATCACTGTAATGCTACCCTCTACTGTCATTACAACTGCTTGATGATACATAGCATTTCTATAGAAATAATTAGTAAACAGAGAAATTGCATGGCTGAAATTACAGTGAAAATAAGTGAATGGTGTGTAGCTATTTAAATGTGGAGCTGTTATTAACACCACAGTGGTTTGGGGTTTTTTTGTATTTTACTCTAGCTCCATAACATAATAGTTTGCATTTTACATACAATGGTGTTCTTGAATAAAAAGAATGCTTTTGTAGATGAGTTTACCAAATACACTATGAAAAAAAAAAAAAAACCACAGCAAATTAACACTGAAATAATTTTAATCAGGAAGAACAATTTTGATAAAATTGGATAGGTTAGGATTTTTCCAGTTCAGAGACATTGAAAAAAAAATAGTACCAGTGTGGGCTTCTTTTTTTCTTAATTGAGCTCAAAGAACAACCAATTTCTGATAATTTCTCACTTTTCTTGTCCTCCTGATTTTCCTTATTGTCCTGGAATATCCTGTCTTTGTAAAGGACAATTTATTCTTTCACTACTTCTAGTCCCCAAACCCTTAGAGGGGAGGACAGGAGTAAAATGTGGACCGTTATTCTATCTTGGAAACAGTGCAAGGAATGATAGACCTTTTCCTCTCTTTAGGAAACTGAGAATTTATCTGGTCCTTCAGCTTTCTTTCCCTTGTTGTTGCCTTATTTCACATGAAGTCATATTGCAGTGCAATATAATAGCAAAAAAGGATTTGTGATCCAGTTTATTTTCTTCTATGTTTCAATTAATGTTGGATTTTCTTCTAATCAAAAACATAATGAATTCATACTGTGTTGAATCAATCTTTATGTGAATTCATATGCAATTCACCTCGTCAGACTTTGTTCATCTAAAAGTTAGATGTGATATCAAATCTAAGCTCCATTGCATTTAACTGAGAGGTAGGCATCTCAAGGGGGCCATTAATCCCACTAGCCCTAGACACTTGTATTAAGATGGTGTGGAGGTGTTTCACCTGCAAATGGAGCTTGCTTGATTAGCTCAGATTATATTTTTGCACATTTTATGGGTAAAACCTGGTGAGATCAATATCATCCCATGTCAAAGGCTTGAGTTCTTCCTTCATGAGAATTGATGCAATGTGTCACATATTAGGAATTTAAAAAAAAGAAATCCACAATCTAATATAATAAGAACAACAAAGAAAAATTTTCTTAAACAAACATATTTTTGGTGTTGTACTCCTTTGTTCTGCTTCAAATAGAAGTTTTAGTGTATTTTATTATTTTTTGTGTTTCCCTGTTTCAAAAGACAGTTTTCAGAATGTCAAACAGCATATGTGACAACAGGGACACTTCACCTATAGCTGAAAAACAACCTGTCAATTTATTATTCAGTTACTGCACCCAAGCCATTTCTGCTGGGATTATTTAAAATAATTTTCAGGGACAAATATGTCATTAAACTAAGTAGCCAATAACATGAAAAAAAAGTAGTATGTGTGAATATAAACAAGTTACTTATCTCTAAAGGATGCATGTTTAACATTTTAAATTAAGGTTCAAATGTTAATAGCAACCTGTTAGTGGTGAGAAGCTGTAAGTGCACGTTAAACTAGCCAAGAAGTAAAAGGACCACTTTATAAGGTGTGTTTTGCAATGGAAAGTGAGCATGTACAGAGACAGATTTCGTATAGATAATCGCTATCTCTGAAACATGGACATCAGCCCTCTTGTCTCAGTTCTTGTAGTGGTTTCTGCAGTTTGTCAGGCACACTTTCTATCATCTCTCACAACTATACCTAAGCTGTCCTAATATATACCATATAAAGTGTAGGCCAGGAAAAAAACCAAACTACATTTTTATGTAATCCCTTTTGCTTTATGAAGTGATCTCAATGAGGTAAGAGATTAAACATGCCTCTACACTTCTGTGTGCAGAAGCAACTTGCACAGAGTGGTCACAGTGGAACTGATTAAAAATCAAGAGCAATTCATGAATGAGTTCTACCCTTGCTGTGCAGTGATTGGGTAAGCCATCTAAACAAACAGTACGCACTTTGCTTTTGTTCCTATGTGGCCTTGGAAATTACCACTGCATACATCAACAAAGAAGTAATGTGCTAATATGCTTGGGGCACGGGGGGGGGGGGTAGTGGGATGGGATGGGGAAGGTGCCATGCAAAGTAATTTCCAAGGAGAAGGCAAGATATGATCATATTTTCCAGAAGCAGAAATAACATGTATTGCCTGATTTAATCTGAATTCAGGGAGCCACAGCACTGATATTTTTTCTGCAAATGGAAATTATTCAGTAAGAAGGAAACAAGCAGTAGGTGTGATCTGTCACAGGAACTTCTGCAAAAAATTTGAATTCAAATCTAGTCCAGATAATAAGGTAATAGCAGAGAATTATACTGTTGGTTTCATCTTATTCTTTCTAAGAAAAGTGTTTAACAAAGCTATTTTAGCATGCTCAGCAGAGGGGTTACAGAGGCCTTCAGGCTGCGGATGCTGCAGCAGAGGTGTGCGGCAAAGCAACCACTGCAATTGTTTTCATTTTTACCAGGTTCTATCTTCTGAAGTAAATGCATAAAGAGTATCTCTTTTATGACCAGTGTATCCTGGGTATATTTTAAACAATATCTCACTTGAATAATAGACAGCAAAGATAAAGGACAATAAGCTGAAACATGACTCATGATGATGATGAGAGTGACAATTTAATGTGTTTGTCTAGAGCCAGTGGTGGGTGAGACTGTGGGTAGAGAGAAAAAGAGACTTATCTCTCTGACCCCAAGCATTTAAAACTAATGTCCTGCAGTGTGTTACATGAGTTCATACAGAGATACCTGAAGCATCTTCCACTTCTATAACTATCTATACATGTGCAGTAGTCCTTTCATGTGTAGCAGATTGCAGCTAAACCAATCATAAGCAGCAACAGAAAATGTGCAAATAAACACATAATGCCCACTTAAAGCTTATGTTAATTCAACTGCCATTTTGAAAAAAAATTGGCAATCAGTAGTATGTACTCTGTCCTGTTAAACAGCTAGTGCCATGCTAGTTTTTTTAAATTTTCAAAAAGAAGCAACACCTGATGTGCATATTGTACAGTAGGTTATAATGTTAGTAATAGAAGGAATATATTATGAAACATAAGTATCAACTAATTAACTTCTGGAGGAAAAATATACTTTATGCAGAAAGAAATGAGTAATTGGGATTTTCTACAGGAAAAAAAATGCATCATTTATTGGCATTGTGACCTGAACATATGTGTGTTTCAGTTCTGTTTCCTCAGCTTTCTCTGAAGGTCACTTATTCCAGACAGGTAATCAACTGCTGTTAAAATAAATTTGCCCTTGAATGAACCAAATGGATGCTCAGGGACTGTAAAGAGACTGTCCCTTTCCCAGCTCACAGTCTAGGTCAAGGATTATAAGTACAGAAGTGTACAGCACATCTTGAACATATCTCCTATTAATGTCGATATTCGAAGACGGTATTCAAGAAGCTGAAATCCACAAGAAGAAATGAGAAACACAGTGATAACTTGGTTAGCGACTTTCTTTGCAGGATCATTGCCTATTTCTACACTGTTCCACAGTACAGACAACTTCCAAATACACATTTTTCTGAATTCAAGAAAATACAAACAGAAAACAAAAGTAATTTCAGGCAGAAGGCTGAAGGACAGGACAGGACTCTTGCTTTCTAGACTAAGATGCTACATTGAGCTAAAGAAGCTGTGTTACCTTAGGTGACTTTCTGGTAACACACATCATCACCTCTCCTGTTTCAAGCAGAGGTAGATCTTGGTTTACTTTAGGTAAGGATGTAGCACTTCTCCATAGAATGAGATAATCCCTTTTTTCAGACAGAAATATCAGAAGCCAACCAGGATGGATTTAAGATATGAGCCAGCTTTGTAACTCAAGCTGCTTGCTGTTCTATGGGTATTTCTTTCCCTGGTTTGTGATGGAATATGACTGCCTATGGTTATATACTGCAGTATTGAAAATACAGCATTCCAATATAGTCTTAAGAATCTGGTAACAGAAGAACACTTTCCACAGATAAGCCATAAGGAAGAACTATGGTCTGACATCTATATGTGAGAACACAAGTGTCTGTGCTCCATTTCTCACATGAACTAAGTATGAATGGGAATGAATCAAAACGAAGACCAGAGAGCTCTACTGATTATTTAATTTAAACTTTAGAAAGAAAAACTGATTAAAAAAATTACAGATGTTGCAACATCTGTATATATATTATTCAAAGGTAATCAACTTTTTCAATCTGAGGGCAAAACTGAAAATGTTATTGAAAGAATCACATTATCTTTCCCAGACAAACCATCTGCACACTTATGTCAAATTGGCAAAGCATATTCTTTTGGAGATTTAAACAAGAATGAAACCAAGATATAAAAAATATATTTATGAGATTTACAGAAAGTTTTACAGGAGGTATTCTGAATAATACTTACTGTTACACAGTATTTTTATGTGCAAATACTTTACAATGAAAAACAGATTGTTATTTATTTGTCTTAAAACAGCACATAAGAGCTGACCTCAGACCTAGTGAGAATAGATACCAAACAGGTACATAGAGCCACAGCAGCAAAAAATTTGCAGTACCTGCTTCTTACTTTTGTTGCTGACATTCAAAATTCTAATTTCTGAAGACTCCACAAACTACCATTAAACAATATAGATGTCCAAATTTTGTAAATGTATCCATTTTTACAAGATAGGCTTCCTGAGTACTTAACAGTAGGATTGCTACCAGTTACTCTAAAAGTTAATATAGTCAAAACTGTATGTCTAGGTTCCTACTGTGTGGAAAAAAAGAGAAATCTTCAAAGGACCACTCTTCCTATCATAAGGTGTGAGCTTAAGGTATGTAGAACAAATGACCCTCTGACAGTGTTTTCACTGACTGGGAGAGAGAATTAACCAAGATCAGCCCAAATTTGTGTTTAGATACCTGCTTGTCAGCATGTGCAAGACCATCCAAACCATGTCAGTATGAACTAAACATCCACAGAACTAATTATCCAACTAAACATCCACTCAGGATTTGTGAATTCTCAGAACATGGTTACTGGAATAGTCTTTGTACACAGATAAAAATTGCTGGAAGAGATGCTGGTGCCATTTTCTCTGTTGCCCATTAGAGCACTCTGGAGGTTCTTGAAAGCCTTGAAATCACATTCCTCATCTGCTTCAGTGGTCTTGAACTCACACTTTCTCTAAGTGCGGTCTAGTATCCGGATATGGCACATTTTGGACTAGAGGGTCTGCACTTCCTCTCTGGCTCAAACTGCTCTACTTCATATGCACTCATTTAAATATTAATTGAAGTAAACACTGAGAATAAAAGTCTTTTAGCTTAAACATTTGTGTGAATATAAAGAGAATTGTATTAAACCTTCTCATTTAATTTACATTATTTTATTGAAAGTGGAATAGCTTCATCAAAAGTGGCCAAGAAGACTCTCCCCTCTCTCACTCCCAGACTTTGCTGAAGTGTAGTGATTAGGGTGGTCTTTGGGAATATAAAAAATTGCTGCTCAAGTCTCCTCAGGCAGAAGAAGGTAGTTAATGCATTTTGTGGAAAAAGGTTAGACTTAATAATTAACTTAAGGAAAGTTCCATCCAATACTTTAACCACTTCATTTCTCTTGTACAGAAAACCTGACAATAATATACACAAAATAAGCAGTCCTTTTCAAAACGATGGCCTGAGTCACATCCTCATACAGCAATTAGAAGTGAAGGCCACTGTGGTTTACAATAAGGGTTTAAAAAAAACCCCAAACATTTCTTGCAATGCAAGCCTTCACACAGACTTCAAGGAAGATAAACAAAAGAAACCTTAGCCCATGTTTTGAACTGAACTTACACTGAACCCTTCACAAGCAAAAGTACTTTGGCACCTCTGATTTCCACGAGGGACTAGAGCTGGAAATGAGTGTGCTCTAACAGAAAGTCTTTTCTTCTGGTATTTCCAGTTGAGATGCCAAGTGGAAGTGCTGGAATCTGATAAGGAATCTTGCTCTCATAGACGTTTATCCAAACTCAATCCAGACTGTAAAATTTTTGATATCTGACTATCTTTACAAACTGATACTCAAGTGAGTTAGCAGAACAGTCTTCACTATTTTTACTCAAGCATATATTTTTTGTTTTAATGGAAAACCTCCATCTTTTCATAGAAACCAAAGCAATGAATGTATCAGTAGTACCAGTTAATACAATGGTAAAAAACGATACCCAACTAACAGATGCTAAAAATACAGTCACAGCGTACAAGGTCTTCTAATCAAAAAAATACATTCAAAATACCTGTCTTGCCTCCTCACTCTCTTAAATTACAGAGAGAAAAAGATTTACATTGAAAACCTGGGGTAAAATCCCTGAAATCACTGTGAAATCACTGAGAAGTCTGCTATTGAATTGGATCATCTTTGGAACAGGCCTCTACTGTAAAGCTTGACTTCATTTATTTTTTCAATTATTATTTATTGATTATTTGACTCCATTAAGCTCTTAAAAGGTACCTTAACTGAAATTGTTACAAAAAGTAAGATCTTAGACAGTTTCTCAGTGGCAGAGCATTTATTCAGTCCTTATCCTGCCCTAGCAGCCCTGGGCAATGATAGTCTGTAAAAACTGACAAGCTGTGCTGTCTGTTTTCTGAACGGATTGCTAAAACATTTATGATGGATATGTGTTCTGTTCAGGAAAACTAATACCGAGATTATAATGTACCCTTAACAGTAAACAGTGAATTTCTGACCTGGCAAAATAACTGTGTATCATTGCATAACAGTCAAAGTCTGAACCAAATAAATTATTACAGCTAACTGCTTCTGTTTGCACCAACTTGTGAAATATCTTCATTTTCCTGAACTAGGGAATGAAGTAATATTATCTTCACTAATAGCACAAATTATTAAAGAGAGACCTTCAGATGACTGTGCCTGATAAACAACAATCATGCATTAGTTTCTGCACCAGGCATCATATGGGCATTTTCCAGTAAACTCTTGCTTTTAATATCTACAATAGTTATGCAATTTATGCAAATATTTGATCATTTTATATGATGCATCTGTCCCAAATGATCTGGATGAATGAATATATCATACAAAAAGTCAATTTAGTGATAAAACCAAATTGACACAACTTCAAATAAAACCCTCCCAATAAGAAAAAAATAGACAATTTTCCTCTTAATAAAATCCTGTTGTTATAGCTTACACCAGTAGTATTCACTGATAATTATCACACTAGACCAAGAAGCAAAGATCACACCAAGATACAAGTTCATCCATCCAGAACTCCAAATGTGAGGACCATGAGCATGTATTCCTCCAGCAATCTAACCTGTTGTCTTGTAAGAGACTGTGTCTTTCAGATAGAGTGAACTAAAAAGCCAGAAATGAATATGCATCCAGAATGGAAGTGGAAGTCCGCATAGCTATTAAGAAGCAATGCAGTAAAAGACATGGATTAGAAAGCAAACCATATTTTACTCTTGTTGAGGTTCCAACTGATTTAAAAACCTGAACTATGCAACTGCTTGCTCAGGGTAACAAAAACAGTGGAAAGTCTGCATTTGGACATATATTTGTAAATAAGAAATCAAAACAGAATAAAATTCCCTGTGTGTTATTAATGCCTAGGATCAAGATGCACCTGAAGTCCTAGAAGATACTCTCAGTTCACAAGCTTGGCTAAAAGGAAGGAAATTGCTCCTTCAGTCCCAGACAGTTCCTCTCTTGAGGTACTGTTTTGAACACAAAATGTATTTGCCAGAATCTTATGCCGCCAGAACATACTGATTCAAAGATGATAGGCAAATACAGTGTTGCTGACAATTTTTAAAGAGATATATACAAAATGTATCCCTTTCAGAATCAGAGTGAGTTTATAAAACAAGTTTCTGATTTCCATATCTCTTTGTGTGTAAGACTCCCTGAAGAGCCAGAATAGACTAGCAGTGATTTCCACCACCTTGTTTACGAAATCCCAAAAACTCTGCATTAAGAAGTCTGTTTTGGTTGGTTCACATTGCAGAGCTCATGAGTTTCCCAAAAATGACATTCCAAACAGATTGAGTTCCTTGGTGGTGAAAGAACAGGTAGCTTTTCTTTTGCTTTTGCGATGGTGTAAACCCATGGTAGCTTTGATAGACTTAGAGCAGATACAATCTGTGTATGAAAGAGATTTCTAGACTTCAGTAACTAGGTTTGAAGTAGGAGCACCTATTAAGTAGTTCCAGAGGGCAACTGCTTTTGAACCAGAGAAGGCATTTGAATCATCTCTACTATGAAGTGATAAGCTGTGCAAGTTCAAAGTACAGTGGAAAGTCTTAACATTATCCAAGCTTATTAGTACACAGCACTTGTATAAGCACTATGGCAAATACCATTGTGATTGTGGACACAAATCAACTCTAACTTCAAGACTGTATATGACTGTTGTTATTCTTTTTAGGGTTTATTACTGAATCTCTACGTACCACATTCTTTCAACCTGCTCCAGTAACTTTTTATATCTTATTGCACAGTGAAGAAGGACACAGCAGGTTTGTCTAAAAAGTTGTAATGGTAACAATATATGATGTTGTAATGTAATAATGTAAAAAAATGTTAAATTTCATGTTAACCTGAAGATTTTCCAGAATATGCATTAACTATCGCATTCTGTCTAGATTGCAAACCAAGAGTACCAAAACTAAGGTAGGTAACTCTACTGTCCACTCTGGCAAAAGTGTAAACTGACAGAAACTCCTCTCTACAATTACTTATGTTCCAATTCCTTCAAAATAAGAGGCCCAAACTAGGATTATTGGTACCTGGTGTATTCCCTGCCTTCAGTTTTATGCTTTGAATATTACGAAGCACTGCAACAGAGCAGACAGAGCCCAGGAGCAACAAATGGGTTTTAATGTTCTTGAAATAATATTTCATGTCTAAAAGAGGGAAGTGGTTTGCAATCCATACTTTCATGTTCTTGTAATAAATATGATTAAGGTCTTTGCTTAAGGTCACTATGATTCCAGTTTACAGAAGGAAAAAAAGCAGTAGTGTATACTTGTTTCAGAAAGTTACTAGATTCTTGATTGGCAGAGTTTAAAGGAAGCTCCACTCAAGTTAAGAGAGTTACATTGTTTTATACTTGCTTGAAATCTGGATTTAGATATAATGAAAATAATAATCTGAGGAATAAGGAAAAAGGCAAGATAGTAAATCAATAGGAATACAGGCCTACCATACATTTACTGTGTGTTACACTGGAAAGTGAAACCCATCTATGCAGATGGATATTCTTAAAAGTGCACCCAGCCTAAATTTAAGTAAGTATGGAAGAAAAAGGGCTGTGCTAGTTCATTGTTTATAAAATAAACATTGAAATAAAGTATAATAATATATCGCTATTGTTGTATTCATGCTTGTGCAAATTTTTTATCTAGCCAGGTTACATACCAAACACCTTTGTGAGATTTTCAATTCTATGTATTGTCTTTGCACTGCATAGCTTGCATAAAGTACTTTCTATATTTCCCTGATTCTTTCTTATCATTCTTGCATGAAAACAGGATTTTTGAGAGTTCATCAGTTCTAGCTGGTTATTTTCCACTTGTTGTCAATAATTCTTTATTCAGCCATTTATCAGAATTCCTTTCACTACATCTAATGGGTGATGTTACCAAGACAGTTATAATTGCAAATGGGAAATTAAAAGGAGATGAAAAAGCTTTCAAGTAACAAAAATTCTCTATTTATGCAAGTGTTCCAAGAAACAAAGAAGGCAATAAGAAACAAGGAGACAACAAAGTAGGATTCAAATAGGAGCAAAATTATGGCTAAACATATTAATCTTCAAAGTTTAACATGGGTTGTCAGCAGTTCTTTCATAAAATCATGTTCCTGAAACTGCAAATGTAGAACTGTTAGTCAGCTATATATGAATGAATATTTCCCTTTTCCAAATCATATTTATTGAATATTTTGCCTTCTGTCATATTATAATATATCTGTATCTAAAAGTTCTAATTTAGAAAGTTTAAGTTATAAGTACATGGGAAATATGGCATAAATTAACATTGATACAAAAGACTGTATGTTTTCCTCATAAGCTGTAAACCACTTTCATGTCAAATGAAAGCTAAACTTCTCTACACTTCAGATTATCTTAGCTAAGAATGTGTTGGTGTTTTAGAGCGGTCTTAGAGCTGCTCTTGAATTGTGAGATGTGCTATCCAAATGCCTCTCCATGTTAACTATTACTGACCTTCAGCCATGGAAAGCAGCTAGTAGGGTGGCTTAATTTGGCACCTGTTCTGGGGATTTCTGAATAGCTGAAGCCAAAAGTAATCCCTATTTAGGTAGCCCAGCCTGTTTTCAGCACATACTGTATTTTACGGTTGATTTCCTTAGGAGATTGTAAGGGCAATGCTGTAAGAGAACTCCTAAGTGTTGCCTTTCACTCATTCAAATGCCAAATGTGAGGCTGTTTTTACCTACGTCTTTCCTGTGGTAAGAGTGGCATCCATAGGAGACATTCCTCCAATGAAGTAGTTGCCATGCATGTTCCAAAAACATCTCATGAGAATACACATTTCTTGGAACTGGAAAGGAAGGGAAACTATTAATCAAGTGAAACTAAGGCTGAAGTGTAAATGCAATGTTATCAGTTATGCACACTGTATGGAATTTTTTTCCCATTTCTTGAAGATAATCGCAGGAAGAGTGTGGGTGTATTGGCTCACATATAGAAAGGCATCTCTCAGCAAAAGGAAAAACTACAACATTTTACAGCACAGGGTTTCAACACAGCTCTAGACATAGGACAAAAGCAAAGAAATAAACTGGAGTCTACTCTCACACTAGACTATGCTGAAAATATTGTTCCACTTCCAGCAACAAAGGTAAAGCACCTTGTCAATTTCTGATAACCCAATTCTGCAACCCTATATGTGTTGGTTTACTTTTTGAGATTCTTTAGAAACAATGATTATAAATAGTTGTAAAGGCTTTTAATTGTCCAGAATTAAAGGATTACCAGAAAGAGCTGAACAACTGGGTTGGATACCAGTATTCATTAAAAAAGAAAAAACAAAAACAAAAACAAAAACAAAAACCAAACCTGAGATCTCAGAGCTTCAGACAAAATTCCTCTATGAACAGTCCTTCACCAAGGTGCATCACATTCTTACGTGAGGACACAGTCTACTGTTTTTAATGACTATAATATATATACAGTACATAGAGGATGAAAATACCTTTAATTCTTTTCAGTTTCACAGCTATACGTAGACTATAACAATGTGTATAAAAGATGAGTATGATCTTCAGAGGAATGAAAGGGGACAGTTTTTATTTCCTCCACTCCTGTACCATTTTTACACTAGCATAAAATATTCTTGAGCCAGCTAGTGGTTTTGTTCACATTGGCGTTCGTTGCCTAATCTTGTGAATTCATTACAGCTCCCTGCCTGAGGGCTCAATTTTCAGCTGCGCTGAGCATGACCCATATCAGCTGTGGGAATAGGGAGGCAAAGGCTCTGTGGGCTCCTCACACCTCCTCACATCCTTAGGAAACCATGGAGGGACCCAGCCAGCGTGCTGCCCAAATAGCTGTGGCTATGTGACATTGCCTTGTATGGGTTTTGGGGATTACTTTGCTAATGAGAGTTTGTTTGTACCAACCTGAATCCTGCAACAGGGTGTTGCAGAGTAGGAGAAGCTGCTATAAAACAATGCTGACTCTATGTCAGGACAGGACTTTCCCATAATAGGGGATCCTTAATGCGTTCTTCCTGTGAAATGCTACAGGCTTGATCCAGTAATGTAAAGAGAAATTTCTGGAATCATAATTGGGAATGTAGCCTGTTGTTTCTGAGGTAAGCAGACTGTAATGTCATTGCAACAAGTAGTATAATTTTGTTTCTTGGTTACATGCAAGAGATACAGTATTACAGAGAAGCTCTGTGGCAAATAGATTCTATTTGCTCATGTGCTACAAAAGGACAAACAGTTATCTGTTTTTAAAGCTTTTTGGATAAGATTAGTGGTTACAGAGATGGAGCTATGTCCATTTTGGCCTCACTGGCAAGTGGGCGGTTGCCTCCCACTCTCATGTCACTGCCACATTTGGCAGCAATAATTTATCTAAGAGGTCCCAGCACTGTAAAGTAGACTCACTTCCCCCTAAAAATTTTCTGAGTTCAGTAGTTTTGTACTTTACGTCCAGTTCACTGAGGTATGGTGACTACTTGCACACACACACACGCATGTGCACCCATCTCCTAAACACTGCAAGGAACCTAAAACTTACAAATCAACAAGACAGAATGGTCCTGGCCAAGGAAGAAGAACAAGCAAGATGAAAACATCATAAAGACTCCATGCTGGCACAGCACACTCTGACTCATACTTTCCAGTTATAAATGTCATCCATTAGGTTAAAAAAAAATTATAATAAAAATCAGTCTCCATTCTGGGTTGTGGGGTTTTTTTATTGCTTGCTTTAATAGCTCTGCTCTTCATCAGCTCCAGTGTTCAGCAGCTGATCCCTTTCATTGGCTAAGGACATGCAATAGTTTTGCTGAATAGCTGCAAACATGCTCTCTGCTGGGTACTAATAGCTGGCATATTAGGCTGCTTGGCAAACTGTGGCAGCTAAACAGAAATGCTTTCAACAGACTGATTTCAGTAAAGAAGTAGAGTATTGGGATTTTTTGTTTCTTTTTCTTGTTTGACTTTTCTTTTGTGTGTGTGTGTGCGCGTGTGTTTCTTTTTGTTTTGTTTTTGTTTTCTGTGTGGGTGTGTTTTTTGGAGGGAGTGGGGTGGTTTATTTATTTTTTTATTTTGTTGATGTTTGTGTTGGGTTTTTTCCCTTTACCCACTGTGCTTGGTGCCAGAGTTCTTAAAATAGTTCTCAGAGTTTTCTTATTACCCATTTCAGAGCCTAGATGTAGGAAGCAAGCCAGCACAGCTGGTGGAAACCTAAGTGTCTCAGATAGGGAAGGTTTACACAGACCTCACTTTATACTTTACTGTTATTCTTCCCTTTATTGTTAACTGTTGCTGATGTTATTGCTGTTGGAGTGTCAAGAAAAAAATGCCCAGGCTTGCAGAGGTTAAAGGTCTACCAACTGAAGACGTTTCTTTTTCCTGTCTTCAGCACCAGGCCATTATACTTTGTTACATTCAGTAGTTTCGTCAATTTTTCCATCATTATGAATGTAGATTTAATTAGTTGTTCCATTCTAAGCTTGCACTGATACCTCTGCTGAGCTAGTACAAGTGATGCACAGTGCTACTGTGATGTGAATTCATTCTCACAGCAGGCTGGATATAAAATCAGCAGTCTTCTTATACTTAGGAATATATGCTGGACTTCTAGCATATTTCTGAGAAGAAAAAAATATATGGAGTGGTACCAGCGTTCCTATCAGCAAACTAAAATGCACACAAGAAGTTTAAAAGACATAATATGTGTGAAATACATGCCAATCAATAGAGTTTTCTTACAGTCATCTAGTAAGTACTGGCCAGTCTTGGAGACACAGTAACTTTCTTCCCCTAAGCATGCAAATAAGATCACTGGAGGACTATTCTGTGATTTCTTTTCCCATTAGAGATTTGCTATCATCTGAGCACTTTCATGGGATCTTTCCTCATATGACATGTGATAACTCCTACCAGCCTTGTGTACTTAAAATTGCATGATTCCTACAGAATGGTTTTTGAAAGCAGCCCAGTCTGGGTTATTTCCATTATAGACCGCAGAACTCCATGTTCCTGGTACATCTGTGAAAGCATTTGGGAAAACAGCAATACGGGTGGAAGTAACACTGATTCATTCTATCTTCATATGAAAACAGAGCGAACAGTTGGCCTCCTCAAACTGGAATTATATGGTTACAAAGATCTGAATATGCAAAAATATCACAGCAATTTCTAGAAGACTAAACATGTCTCAGAAGTGCATTGAAAAACCATGTACTGAGGTCCACAGGGAAACATTTGAAAGATGCGGAGTGCAATACTTAGTTACACTAAGAACTAGGTTACACTAAAAGTCAATAGGAGTTAGATATTTAATTTTTGTTTATGCCTTTATATATCTGTTGTTTTCAACAGCTTGCTATAGCAGGAAACGCATCTCCTTCCATAAGCAAACCTCTGATTACAGAACTTTTTAATGAATGACAGATGCTTTTGGAGGAAATGAACAATCAAATTCTGCACCAATTTAGGTCTTTGACAAACACCTCTGGTGTCTGGATGTTAGGCTATTGATTTACAGCCTTCCACTGCCCACCATTTTCTTCTGCCTCCTCATGACAGAATCAGAAAAATTCAGTTCATGCTCACATCTCTCTGGTGGGAATATCAGGTCCAGCTTCTTAGCTGATGCCAGTAATAAAAGTGATCTTGCCTGAAGGTGCAGATCTGCAGAAAGCGAGCTGTTGATGCATACATGTTCCTTTCTGCCAGCACAGTTACAGGAGTAGTAACATCCAGTAAGCAAACAATGGAGGAGAGACAGTACCTTACACAGCTTTTGCTGTTTGCACAGAGAATATGAATACAAGCCTCTACACTCTGCACTAATTCACACACCTGACTGTGTTCAAGCTTATTCCTACCTCCATTCCCTCCCCTTGTGTCAGCAGCTTACTGCTTATGTTGGTTCTGAAGTTCACAGTAATTATATATAAGTAATGCATGATTAGAGAGCTTTAGATGAGACCAGGCTTTTCTGCATGCAGGCTTTTGTCACCATATACCTCCTTTTCAAGGCGAGAAGGACAGCCCAATGCCTGAGACTGGAGTTTTACAGGTACCTGCTGAGGCCTGTGCCCAATTTCTACTAGCTGTTTGCAGGACCTGTATGCTTCTTTCTCCTGGGAGGGGTTCTCAGAGGATTTAACCTAAGCAGAGCGATTTTTGTTGTGTTCCTAAGGTGAGATTTATGTTATAAGCCATTTGGAAGTGTCTCACGTAAGCTACCATTTAAGTTCTCTATATTAATTTGAGAGGGATAAAACCTTCATATGACAGTTCTCTACATCATAAGACAGGTGTTTAAGATAACAGATTAATTTCTATGCAGCGCTAACAGAGAGGAACCTGATGACTGTCTGAAATTGTATGCTAAAGCTTGTGTGACTAAATCTCTATGAGGCAAACCTCTTTTTCTGTAATTCTTCTGTCATGACTGAGCCAACCAGAGTCATCCCACAGAAGCCTCTATGTACCTTCTTCCCTGTTGATTTTCTACAAAGATCTTCATTACCTCAGTGATCTGTAAATCTACCCATAAGAAAAAGATCTTGAAATAAATAACAGATGCACTTAAGAGTTACATCTTGTGATGAATGAACACAAAATCCCAGCTTCATTATAGCCAGCCCACACAGTCACATTTTTTATTGCTCATATGTAATGATCAACAAACATTTGGGACAAAAAAATAAACTCTAGACAGAATTTCAACACAATCTCTAAAATAAAATAATAAAGTATATAAAATAAAATAATAAAAAAAATAATGTTTCAAATGGAACTTTTTTAGAACGTTTGAAACACCTGGGAGAAGCACCCTGCCATGACCCTAGCTACTTGCTAACTTCTATTCTTCTGATGTTCTCAGTAAGATCTCTGGTATTTTCATCTTCCACTCTTTATTGTCCCTTCTTATACCTGCTCTGAATGACATATATCATCCTCAACAATCTAATTTTTCCCTTCACGATATGTATAACTAGAACTGGTCTGTTGTTCACCCATGAAATTTAGCTTCCATTTAATTTCTAATTTTGTGTACAAACTGTATGATAGCCCTCAGGCTCACGTGATATTATTTCTGTTCTGTATGGCCAGATGTGCTCTTTTTTTATGTCAAATACTTGTCTTCCATCTTGGCAAGTTATCATTAAATATTTGCTATCATTCTATAAATCCTTATGTGTCCTTTGTGTAGCAAACCTTCCTTTTCTCAAAATGGCACTTCCTGCACAGAAACATCTACTCAAGCCTTAAAACTCCTCTGCTACCTTCATTTCATTTGTCACAGTATTTGTAAGTAAACAAAGTTACGACACATCTGCACAGATAGGTGCAGACAGTTACAGAACCATTCTGCCTGAACTCTAAGATGTCTGAATACCCTGTAGTTCACACTATTCTGTTCTCCTAAGATTGAAATGTTTATTGCATCTCAGATTCTGGGAGTGGAGTGAAGGTGTAACTATCTGGACTCATTTATCTGATTACATTATTTGCATGGTCAAAATCAGAAGTGAACTGTGCCTCATGTAGAATCATTCACAACTATTTTGTATATGATATTTGCCTACCCAGAGTACTTCTCAAGACATAATATAGGAAAGATTTATTTATAGGGTTTAATAGAAATGCTTTTTCTGGTCCTCTGACTCATTTTGCAAGTGCTAAAGTCATGTGAATTCTTCCTCTGTGAGGAAGTTCAAGGCTTGTGACACTTGAACTGAGCACTCTGCCAGTCTAATTACAGCATTTCGTTTTCTTGCATCAACACAAGTGATTCCCAGCCAGGTGATGGGGAAGATAATTTTACAAATTTTTGCTCAGTCTCAAAAAGACCTGTAATAGAACACTGATAATAAGTACTTCTTAGTACGTTTTTGATCAGATAAACTGGCAAAACTTCTTCAACAGCACTGTTGACTCCTCATAATGTTAAAAATTATCTAAGTGTAAAAATAATGCATAATAAAGGTCTTTCTTTTTTTTTTTCCTTCCCCCCCCCCCCCCCCCCCCCCCCCCCCCCCCCCCCCGCCTCTTCCTCTGAAAAAAAACCCAAGATCAACCAGTCAAAGCTCCAGCACAACACAGACATAATATGT
>WTSP01024361.1:0-18149 GCA_025331215.1 Actenoides lindsayi | reverse complement strand
GGTGTGCCGCTTCTCCGGCACCGGGTGCCTGAGGTCCCCTCAGGGAGGTCCCTCACCAGGGCAGGGACACCAAGGAACAAGAGCAGTAGGAAAATGAGTCGGCAAAGCGCAGCAGAAACCCCTTAGGCAGACACCACCTCAACCTCCTACACTGCCTGACACCTCTCTGAGGAAACTTGAGCTGAGAGACTGCAAGCCCCGGGGGAAAATAAGGGAAGCCGAGAGCGGGGAGAGGAGAAGGGGTGTGTGCGTGCGCGCGGCTGTGTAGCCTCACGTTGCTAACAGCGCGGTTTCCCTCCGTGCTAGCTGTACAGATGGCGGAAAGGTTTGCAGGGTAACACTTTGGCTGAAGATAGGCCTAAAACTGCAATCGGGAAGTTGAGGAGGGGGGTTGTAAGAAGAAAGAAAATTAGTAATTCACAAAAACTAGTTGAGTTAAAGCTATTTGCTGGGTAAGGTGGATACAGTGCGTCATTAACATCTGCTGGGTAATAGATAAATAAAAAATAAATAAATAAAAACCCACAAACTGCTTTGACTAGCGCAACACTGTATGCGTAAGGCACTTAATTTATACACATATAGCTATGCCCTGCTAGCTGGCGTAGTATGCACTGATTTTGATAACTAGCAGCTGGCATTTCAAGAGTCTGTTCATTCCTCACACAGAGCATGGAGAAAAATCTGGGAGTCTGAGCATATGAGAAAGATCTTAATAATCTGGAAAAAAAAACCTTTTTGGAGGGGTCAAAGACACTCTTTTCTTCCAGGTGGGAAGTATGTATGGCTTACATTAAAAAGCTAACAGTCACTCTAACTCCTGTGGATCCAGAATCTGGTATGGGGTCCATTTGTATTATTTCCTCAGCCCTGTCCTGATAAGATCTAAGGACAGGTATTGGTAGAAAGAGTAATTGGTTTGTTAAAAATTAAAAGCAATATTGTATTTTTAAATTCCAGTTGTGATAGTCATGAAAAAAATAATGCTTACTGTGCTGGATAGAAAATACCACTACCTACTACCAGACACACAGGTAAGTGATGTCCAAATTACCCAGCTGAGGTAATCTCTGGCATAGTACTTCTTTTGTAATTAACCAAATATGACAGGTAGTATGACAAAGTTATATGTCATACTACATATATATGTTAATATATAAATTTTACATTATTTTCAATGAAAACAATGACAAAAAGGTATTTTGAGCTTCTATTATTGCACTCATAGATAACTGCATTTCATTCATGTAATTTTGATATTCATCAGTAGACCTCAAAGCACTTTAAAAGGGCGTCATATATATTTGGAATACGAGGCGTGGATGCAGAGACATATTCAAAGCCTTCCAGCAGTTCAGTAGGAACAGAAACCAGGGGCTCCAATGTTAAGGTTTTTCTATACGTTTCATTTGTAAGAATGTCCTAATACTTACTTAATAACAGAGTTTAAGTTCATACAAGGAAAAATAATGTGATTAGTGGTGTAGTTCGTATCTTCAGGAGACACTGGATACTGAACATTAAACTATGGAGATTGCAGTCATGTAGCTTGCTGCTTCTTGTTCCCTCCTGAATAACACTTTTAAAAATCTTATCTATTCCTTCATTTCACAGGTGAAGGAGTTAAAACTTTCACATTCAAAACTCCCTAGTAATTAATCATGTCTTCAAATTCCATCTCTCTGTTCATACCAGTCTGGTCTGAATAAGATGCTGGTTCTTGTGGCTGGGTAAGGAAATTCATATAATCCTTATGTGCAGCACAGAAGTTAAATGATCTGTTTCCCTTCCTATTGTGTCCAAGCCCTTAAAGCTGTGTTACAGAATGCTGATTGACAATCCCCTTGCTGATAACACATCAACAGTAATGCTACACCCTGCTCTCAGACTCCCTCCACAGCCTTGGCTTCTTTTGTTGTTTTGGCGTGTTGTTGTTGTTGGTTGGTGGGTTTGTTTTGTTTGAAACGGAAGGATTTCTGGGAGTGGTATATATAATAGGCTGCACGTGCTTGGTGTAGGAAAGGCAAGAAAGCTTGGTTTGGGCAAGAAAGCAAAACGAACCTTTCAGTAGAGTCTGTGGCACAATGAAAATCCTGGCTGCCAAAAAGAATATACTTATACGTTCCTAGCAGCAGAGAAATCTCCCCAATGTATTGGAAGCCTCTGCCCTCTACTGGCATTCCTGAAGATCAGCCTCAACTCAGCTGTGGGAGTGTGATCATACACCCGAAGAGTCCTCACAGACACTGTTGAGTTTGGCCGTATTTATAAAACAAATCCTTTAGAACATGGTGTTTCATCAAGTGCAAGAATGACAGTGTCTGACAGGGATCTAAATCTCAAGTGACATTTGCTATTGACTTCTGCAAAGCTTTTCAAATGTCTGCCTACTTCTCACCTTGTTCAACACTCCAAGGGTTAGTCTGAAGCCTCTCCGCATCCTATTACAGACCCCATCTGTTTTCTTCCAGTGAGCCAATACAAGGAAGAAGAAACATGACAATAAAGCTTACTTTTTGAAGTGCTGGTGGTTTTCATTCCACTAAAAATAAATAAATATATATAAAAATAGTGCTTTTTAGCATAATGAACTATTTCAATGAAAGGTTTCAAAGTGCAATTTTGGGGCAATGTAGAACTGCAACTGCTGAATGAAACAGCTACCATCACATTTACAAACCATTCCATCTGTTGTCCTTGGGTGCAGAGCATGATTTTAAACCTTCATTTTGTGGCAATTTTTATCAGCAAATTGGTAGAAAACTAATTTTCCCTATAACTATAAAAATCTAATGTTGAAAAACTAATTAAACCTGTTGGTAAAATATGTGATTTTCACTTTGAAGTGAAATCTGAAAATGTTTCAGACTGAGTCCTGCAATGAAATGAAGCTTCTGCAAAGCAACAGAACCAGTACAGGGGATGGGTTTCGCAGGCTGGCGGCCTCAGTCCAAACCACAGCTCAGGCTCTCACCCACTTAGGCCTGAAATGCCAAAACCAGCTTCTTGCCAGGTATTTGTAGGTCTTTGCATTTGTAATGATACTACTGATATTCCACTGTACAAGTCCCTTTTATACTTATGGGTGTTTTGTTAAAATCTGCTTTTCCTAAATCTGTAGGAGAAAAATACTCAGAGGATGGAGCCATCCCAGCTGCCGTGGCATTCTGACACAGCTGCACTTTGCCTCTGCACATTTGTAGCTGAAGCCATGTGTAAAAGCTGCCCAAGTTTGGGGTAACTGTACCTATACAGGTATGGATGTACCCTGTGATTGCATCATCTTTTCAAAGGCACACTGGCTCAGTCCTAGGAACAAGGGATAGGCTGCTACACCTGTGAAAAACAGAATACTAAGCACAAACGGGTGAGTATGTAAGATCTGCCTGGCATGGTTTGTGCTTTATTTTTTCCCCAGATCTCACCCCTCTCTTAGTGAACGGTAGTATGCATCTTCAAAAGGAGATTGTATAGAAACATGCTTTACTAAAGTAGCTCTGTGCATCTGAATTTTTTTAACATAACATCAGTTGTACAGTCCTAAATAATAAAAACCCCACAGATTGGGGTGCTTAATATATTTAAGAAATGAATAAATATTGCATTCTTTAAATAAACTTAACTTCCGAAGTATTACATTGTTGTTGATGATGCCATATAAACAGTAAAATGTGCTGAGCAACTCAGGGGTTCTCAATACTACTAGGGCAGAAATTCATCACTTACAGTATTTCTGTAAGAAGCACTGTGTTTTCCCCGCCCCTGGCAGTGGTGTTGGACTAGATGATCTTCAAAGATCTCTTCCAACATGAACTGTGCTGTGATTCTGTGCCAATCTTCACAGCCGATCTGCAGTCCCCAGTTGCATGTGTTTGGTATGGATTAACTCCCTGCAGTTCCTACAGATTACATCTCTCCTTCTCATTGCTGCACCAATGGATGTCTGAGCCTGCTGAAGGAGCCAGGCAAGGAAGATGTTTGCAGTGTCAGAGTGGATTTTTCCTAGACACTTCCTTAACTGGAATAACGTCTGTAGAGACACGTGATGAAACTGGTCACACAGGCCTCTTTTCCATCAGACTCCACAGGTTAAATCTCTCACCTCTAGCATCAAGATTGACATACACTTGCCAACACCTTTACTCTCAAGCTTCAATAAAGCCATTTTCAGATCTTTCCACTCATACCTGCAACTTGTAAAAAGTTAATAATCCAGTCAACAGTCTTCCATTCACAAGTGTTTTAACACTATTACTTGTTTCACAGCATATTTCACCACTAGTTTCCTTTTCTAATTGCTAAGTCTCTCTCCCTTATTCCTTCTCTCTTCCCCTCTGGGGAGGAAGGGGGGTTAACAGAGAGCGTCTGTTACAGGTCTAAGGGGCTGCCCTGACCCTAAACTGTGACAGTGAGAACACTGGGGTAGACACCTTTTATGGAACAAAGATACCACTCACGTTTTCTACCTTCTTCCTCCTTTAAGAAAGAGTGGAAGAATGGAAGATCAGTTAAGTTTATACAGCTACTCTGTATTACCAGAAGCATAGCCTTTCATTTAATGAACTGGATGAGAAGAGCAGACAGGATATCACAGAATCACAGAAAAAGGCTGGAAAAGACCTCTGAGATCATCACGTCCAGCCTATGACCTAATACCACCACATCAGCTAGATCATGGCACTAAGTGCCCCATCCAGGCTTTCTTTCAACACATCCAGGGACAGCGACTCCACCACTGCCCTGAGCAGTCCATTCCAATGTCTGATATGCACAGCAGACTCATGTGAGGAGTTGAAAGATCCCTGGAGCTAGAGTTGCACACATAGAGCAGCACAGTGACTGGTGGCACTGCCCCACCACAGCTGTTCTGCTTCTACACCTGTGCATGTTCATCACTATGACATGGAGGGAGACAATTAAACAGGTTAGGCCCTTATAGCCCTTTCCAAGTAAAAAATTCTCTGCTTGTCTTGGTCCCATTTGCTGTGTTTTCTTCTGCCACAGCAAGTTCTGCAAAAATATCCATGAGCCACACCACCTACAAGGTCCTAGGCCCTGTGCTCTTATACAGCTGTATAAATGCACATCTGGAATCCCAGCTGTTCTTCCTTTACCATTCAAGATTTACTCTTCAGGGAGCTTCTAGGACACAATTCAATAGATGTTTGCAAAGCAACACAGCATAGCAACGTGAAAGCAACTTGGAAATCCAGCTAGGGTAGCAGAAGGAAGCCTTCAAATCATGCAAGGTTGTAGCACAGTAACTCTTCCCTCTTCCAAAATAATCAAGTAACACCTCTGTATTTCATTCCTTTATCAGGGCCTTGCACTTTTTGGTCTACTTTTAGCCTGTAGAAAATGCTAGTCAAATAGTATAGATGCTAGTTTTCCATTTAAAATCAAAAGCAACTTCATCAATTGACAGTTCTTGACTGGTTTGACAGGACAAAAAAAATCCCCTCTACACTCTGAAACCAGCAAAATGAAACCAGCAGAAGGACAGTCATACCAAAGATGACACTTATGCAGCCATATGGCCATGTTAAACTGACATGGGCACATGTGAGCTTTTCCTAGCAGGAAGAGGAGAAAAGGTTTCCTGACTCATGGTGGTAACTCCTACCCCAACACAACCCTTAGGTTAATAAAAAAAGTGCATAGAGACATTGTACATACCCATTCACATATTCCATTGTTTTCAAGACGCTCCAAAAAAACCTGACAGTACTGGTTCCTCAGAGTAGGCAATATTTTCATGCTGCAATCAAACTGTATTTCCCTGTAATGAAGCTGGATTAAAGAAAACATTTCCTGCCTCTGTGCATGGCTAGTAGCTCTTCTGCACCTCCACCACAGAAATGCATTTTATGCAGCATGTTCAGAAAGGACTAAAAAATAAAGTCCTTTGCCATAACTGAACTGCAAGTTCAGTTAAACTGATTAAAATGTTATCCAGGTATTTACGTTAGTGATGGAGACAGCCTAGTACATAAAACAATATACATTTATTTAGCACAAAAATATCCATAGTCAGATAGAAGTGTGTATGCTTTTTCTAGTACTTCTTTACAGCACTTTGCTGTAGTGAAGAGCCATCACAACTAACACAGACCTACTAATCATTTGGCAGAATGATGATTTTATCCTTCGGCTGTAGGCCCGATAGCAGCTTTTAAACTGTAAGGCAAATGAGGAACTCCTCGAGTGAGTAATCTCTACACAGTTCCATTAACTCAAGTGGAACATTCACAAGAAAAAATGCTACAAGACTACGCCATTATATATGACTGCAACATTTCCTATAATTACAGCCAACACAGTATACAGGGGCAGGGTTATATTCTCAGATAGAAGACCGACAGACTACTGAAAGATTCACAATAATTTGCCAGAAACACTGACAGAAAAAAAAACCCATTACGTATGTGATTACATTACATAATTAAGCACAATTCTCATTTCAGAGAAAACAGGTAAGTTGACACGTAACACTCAGAATTAGGACATCAACAGACTTTAAAGCCTGCAACTTTCATTTAGAGACAAATACTTGATACTTGTTGGTAAACAAATGCTGACAGCTCAACTGACAGCACAGAAATATTACGTGAAATCTGGTTCCATTAATGACATAACTGAAATCACTGGATACAGAAGACCACCCAAATTATACTGGCAGACAGATTTTTCATAGCTTCTCCTTCGCTGAATTTTCACAGCCTTAAGTGACTGACATCAAAGATGTGCTGCTGCAACTAGTTCAGTCTTCCCTCCTGTAGTTATCACCTGGATTAGGCTCCCTGAGCTTGGTCGATTCTTTCCTGCTATCCAGTCAGAAAAGGTTCTGTATTAAAATAGATTGACAAAACAGGGGGAGGAGAAGGAAAAAAAAAAAATACTGCTATTAGGTATATTCACAAGAAGCATAAAATAAAAGCCTATTACTTTTCCTTCTTTTGCTATTGGCCTCTATAGCTACTTCTGTGTATGTTGTAAACTGGATTGAGACCCTTGGAGCTGGACAGAGGCCCAAAGAAACCCAGAGGGCATTACAGGACACACAAGATTTTCAGAACATCTCAAAGGAAAAGACCAGGAGCTTAAAATGCAAGTTCGAAAATAAATAAATAAACAAGGAAGTAGAGGCTACTTAAGTTGCCTTTATAGTATATATCAGAAACACAGATTTATGGCTACATTAGAGTTGCTAAACTCATTACTGTGCCAACAGGCCATTCTAACACTTAAGGTATTTCACTGTGAAAGTGATCTCAGCAGAAGCAGAGAACACCCAACACATACAAAAGAGAGATGAGTCCGACTCATTCTAGGTAGCATACCGCAACACTCCTTACCAAAATGTAATACAAGCTCCTTACTCAAAATCTAATACAGAAAGTGTATTTTTCACATCCATCAACCCTTGCAATATTGCAGACCTCGGTGGGAACTCCAAACTGACTAATTTGGTGGCCTTCTACAGTTACAACTCTGGTTGATATGGGAAGAGCAATTGACGTAATCTACCTGGACTTGTGCAAAGCATTTGACACTGTCCCACATGACATCCTTGTCTCTAAGATGGAGAGACACGGACTTGATGGATGGACCACCCAGTGGATAAGGAACTGGCTAGAATATTGCACTCAGAGTTGTGATCAATGGCTTGATGTCCAGGTGGAAAACAGTGACAAGCGGAGTTATTCAGGGATTTGTTCTGGGTCTGGTGCTGTTCAACATCTTTGTCAGCAATATGGACGATGGCATTGAGGGCACCCTCAGCAAGTATGCCAACAACGCCAAGTTGTGTGGTGTGTTGGACTCACTTGAGGGAAGGGATGCTATCCAGAGGGACCTTGGCAGGCTTGAGAAATGGGCCAATGCAAACTGCATGAGGTTCAACAAGGCAAAGTGCAAGGTCCGACATATGGGCTGGGCCAATCGCAGGCACAATTGCCAACTGGGTACAGAGTGGGTTCAGAGTAGCCCTGAAGAGAAGGACTTGGGGGTGTTAATTGACAAGAAACTCATCATGAGCCAGTAGTGTGTTCATGCAGCTCAGAAGACCACCCGTATCCCAGGATGCATCAAGAAGAGTGTGGCCAGTAGATCAAGAGAGGTGATTCTCCCCCTTTACTCTGTGCTTGTGAGATCCCACCTTGAATACTGCATCCAGCTCTGGTGTCCCCACCATAAGAGGGACACAGATCTGCTGGAACAAGCCCAGAGAAGAGCCACAAAGATGATCCAGGCACTGGAGCACCTCTGCTACAAGGATAGGCTGAGGGAGCTGGGATTGTTCAGCCTGGAGACTCTGGGGGCACCTTATAACTGCCTTCCTATACCTGAAGGGATCCTACCTGAAGGCTGGAGATGGACTCTTCACAGGAGTGTCCAGCAATAGGATGAGGGTAAATGTTTTCAAACTAAGGGAAATTAAGTTTCAATTGGATCTTAGGAAATAGTTCTTCAGTATGAAGGTGGTGAGACTCTGGAATAGATTGCCCAGAGGGGTTGTGGATGCCCCCTCCCTGGAGGTGTTCAAGGCCAGGCTGGATGAAGCCTTGAGCAACGTCTAGATTAGTAAAGATTGTTTAAAAGAAAGAAAATTTCCAAGTTTACCTGCAAATATGCATTTTACCTGTAAGCCAGACTAATGTCTTCTGCATCTGCTCTCCACAATTTAACTTGTCTACAGGGTTTATGAGGTTCTCTGGCTTCTAACTGCTTAAGGTTATTTCCCTTGTCAGAATAACTGGTGTAGAAATGCTGTTGACAGAGTCAGGCTAATTTCTCCAGTTAAGAAGCCTGGGCAATAAACCCATCGTGATTTAGGAACATACACAATGAGGAGATGATGGAGAAAAAAAACCCACCCAAATCCAAGACAGCTATTTAGAAAGAACATGCAGTAAGATGCAGCAGCAAGAGACAGTGAGGAATTACTTCGTTATCACACAGATACTCACTCAACAATGAATTCTAATGGTGTCCAGGAACTGAAATCTGCGTCAGGCATTGATTTCCTGTTTGCTGGTGTATCTAAGGTAACCCTGTGATCAAAAAAAATAAGCCATTTATTTATACAGCATGTTTCTGATGAGTGCCACCTGCTTTATTCACTGCTGTAACATATGCTTGACTTCCGTACCACATGGTATAGATTTCCTTTGCATCCTCTCCACGTATTAACAGCGTACAACCGTCAGCTTCAATGTATATCAAAGGCTCCAAGGTATAACTCCTCACCCTCCTGGCTCACTGATGACATCCAGCCCATTAGAGCAATCACTTAACCCCCAGCTCCCTTCCCGTCTGGCTCTGGCTCATGCAGGCAGGGAATGGCAGCAGGATGCCTGTTCACACACTGCACAGTACACGTGCTGCAGCCGCACTTCCAGAGAGCCTCACGCCAGCTGGAAACGCATGAAGTGCACAAGCACAGGACACGTTGACTTTGAGGATACATATTTACACTACTGTACAATAATATTAAGGGGGAAATTTTTCACAACTCCCTCACTGAGATGCTGTTGACAATCCAAGGAGTAATTACTCTCTCAAGAATTCATTCAAGAACAGCTTAGCATGAGAATCATGCAAGTGTCGAATGCTCAAAAGTCCAGCAATCTTGGTGCCTGCCTGCAAATCTCTGCAGAAGGTAGTGTCGATCACCCAAACACTTCTGAGGTCAGAAAGCAACAGCATTAATAAGTGCACATGAGCATGTATACGGAGAAAAAAAAGCAGAGAGAATTCAGGTTGTGTTCCAAATTCCTATACAGAATACTTTAGTCTTAAGTTTTGGGTCCTGAACTAGATATGGACCTGGCAAGAAAAGTACCTTTAATTTTTTCAGCAGAATTGATAAATTTAGACATAGGGAAGACCTACTAGGCCATCTACCTCTTAGTAGCTTTCCTCATCAAAAAGAAAGCTGTGACAGGCAGGTGAAAAATTAACATTTTTCTTTTCACAGATCCTCAAAGTGACTTAATTTTACTGGTCAAGCATAGATATGCAGCATCTTATGAAGAACTATCTTTAAGTCAAAACTTGTCAAGTAATCCTTTGCTTTACTAAGCAAAGCTAAGTCTAAAACTGTGCTGAACTGCTCATCTCATTTTCAGAGTTCTGCCTATACTGAAGAAAAAAAATAAAAACAATCGCACATTAATGTAAGGTTATGGTTAAACTGGTTAAAAATTAATCAAATTTTAATTGTAACATCCACTACTGTTTTTGAAAGGAAAAGAACTTAATTTTTAGGGTGACTCGCATATCTTTGTGTTCATCCATTCAAGATACCTCCTTTCTCTGTGAAACTTGTAAGTAGGTCTGAGCAACCGTTTGTGTACTGTGAACAGGACACCGCAAGCATAGCCCCGACTCCAGGTTACAGCAGTAATTAAATAAAACAACACAGACGGAGGCAACTCTGCAACCACTTACGGTAAAATGGCAACAGCAGCGGAACCAGATGGCAAGCCACTATTGGCACCAGATAAACTCTGACAAAGCTGATGCACCGCTCCTTTGGCCATGCCATAGCCAATCATCCCTAGCAATTAAAAACAAGCAAATTAGAGCACAATCAAAACAGCTCTCAGTATTATCAGCAGTGTGATAGAAGCTCAGATAGATGAATATTAAGACCACTTACCACAGCCAGAACAGAAACAGACTTTTAAAACAGATCAAAACGTATTAAAGAATGGAAAAAAAACCCCAACAACAACAACAAAAAAACCCCACTTAGAAACGAGCACAAGCAAAAAGCTCTTACCATACATCCAGGTACTATCACAGAACTCAATTTACTCAGCACAACAGAAATAAGCAGCTTACAGAGTTAAGTACATTTAGTTAATGTACACAAATGTACCCTGAAGGATGTGACCTACAGGCTAACTGTACAAATACAACAGTAAGCGTGAATATGCTTATAGACTTTAATAAGGCAATTATGCATTCATTTCCATTATATGACTAAGGTATTTTCAGATTTAGACCCAAACCAACACAGCTCAGTTCTCTCCAGAACTGTGATTCGCTTAGTCAGCATCCCAAGGCTGACAGGCCTTTAGGAGAAAGTTACAAAAAAAACCCAAACCCCTCATGGTAGAAAGTTACTAAATAACCTGCAGGTAAAGCAAATTTCTTCTTAAACACTGTTGCTTTCTAGTCAGACAGTATTTAGCAGTGTAGTAGCAACAAGAATAAGAACATACGGTACGCTGGTCAGGTACAAGATCTGGACAATCAATCAGGGTGCTATGGACCTGAGCTGTCTCATGGTATGTATAACAAGCAGTCTAGATACAAATTAAGCACATGAGAAAACAAGTGTATTTTGTCTACTATATCTGGATGCTTTTCTATCCATCTATGTAACTACACAACCCCTCTCCAATGTTCCTGAGGAAGTATTTTGTATCAAAGTTACAACAGTAATTTTGCATTGTAGAAGTGTTTTCATTATGTTCCATTAGATATACTGTATAGCATCCATTTTTACTAGAAGGAATCATGGGCAGCAGTAACTAATGTTTTATTGCTATGATAAAAAGATTTGAACTCTAGTGTATTCCCCTCTTGTCTTTTGTAAACCCAGCGCTCAAAGTCTTAAACCTTTTCACATGTCTACATTTCTTAGCCATCACTGTCAGGCTGCTTCTGTAACTATATAATTTTCAGTATTCTTCAGTTTGCATTATGTGAGTCAACACTTTCACACAGAAAAAATTAAAATTAAAGAAAAAATTCACACTAACAGGAAACAAGAAAAAGATTGTTCCTTCCATAACGGCTGGTAGTAACAAAGCTAACAAGTCTTATTTGCTAAAGTTGAGTAACAACTCTTTCCCAATTCTTCCTGATGTTAATAAGTTGCATGTGTTTGCCCAAAGCACTGCTGTGTTTTTTTAGAAAAATCCAGACTCATTGAAACCAGCTAGTTCAAAACATGAAAGCAAATCACTGTAATTCCTGTGTTGTGGTCCCTACCTCCCAAAACCACACAAAGAAAAAACATGAAAGCTTGCCACAGTTCACATTTTTTCATTTGTATATAGTTAGTCATTAGTACACAATAAATTATTCATCTGCTTGTTCTCATAAACTAGGTCTTTTATCTTTGAAATATGCTAGATGCAGCTGCAAACATAGAAGATAAATCATTAACTAGAAAATATAGCATATTCTTCCTGAACAGATTTAGACAGAGCTTTCAGGAACATTCAGGAATTTTGTACATTTTAAAATGTTAGCATCTATATCTCATCAAAATGTTGTTGAAGTCACACTAATAAAAGATTGGGAAATAAGAGTATTTGTCTCAAAAGAACAAAACAAAAAAAAACCAAACCAACTTTCCTCCCCTGCCTGTGGGCTGGTGTGTCAATGTTTTCAATTTTAAATTGCTCCCAGATTTCTTCCTCCATACAGACCAACATGGCGAGGAGCAAGATATAAAAAAAAAATAAAATAAATCAAAGGTCGTATTAAATACATAGTGGAGGGCAAAGCTGAGGATAAACAAATATCTGAAGCAAAGGTAGACTGGAATCAGAACATGAACAGGACAAGCACAGTTAACAGAATCAGCCGAGTCATCGCCAATGGAAAAATGAGGCAATTAAGGGCACTGCTTTTCAGAACACAAATAGGAGATGTAACTTTATTTAAGCACTGCACTTGCAGCTTGCCGTGTGCTTCTATTCTTCATTATTTTCCAAACAATTTTTTTTATTGTATCATGTATTAGCCAAGTACATTTCATCACTACACGTCAAATATTATTCAAATACTGATTCTGTTTGTACTCCAGCTTCAAGAGATTCAGTATTGCTACCTGTAAAACTGTACTTGCCTTAAGTGTTCAACAGCAATTTTCCATTTGTATTAGATGTCAAGAAATTGGGGAGTGAAACTGTTGCTTCACAAACAAAACCCTTCAGACTAACAGACAGCTGTAACTGCTAATGTCCCAGCAGTTATCGTGCGCTGCATTTTACCTGGGGTTCCAGATAAAGCAGCTTGAGCTCCTGTCAAAGTCAAGAGGCCGCCTTCTTTCAGATGCTTTGTGGCTAGGTGGCTGGAAATAGTTGATGTCCAAATGCTCTGTTTCCACATCAGATCACAGTTTTTGTATAAAGCTGACCAGAAAGAGAATAAAATTAACTAAGAGACAGAAGACTTCATACTCCAACTTCCTTACTGGCACACAAAGTGCAACAGCACTACGCAACAGGTCCAGGAAAACATGCTTTCTACCATCTTCTGCTGCCACATTGGGTAAAACATCGGTTTGTCTTGTGTACATCCCTTTTCTTTGGGCTCTAGAGAATATATTCTAGGCAATTATCTGCTTTCTCACTACCAGAAAATAATAATATAATAATCATCATCATCATCATCATCAAAAACAACACACACCAAAAAAAACCCAACCACAAGATAGTTCCATTAATGGTTTAAAGATTTCCAAGTTCTTGAAACTTCTGTAGGGGTTGTTTCAATCTATGTCAAGGATCTCAAAACTCTCATGTTAGCCTCATCTCACCTTGTAGTAGCATGATCTGTCTCTTTACAGAACTTCCTTGCTGGCTACAAAAGAGCTATGCTACATTAGTATGCAGATTCCAAGAAATAAAGGCATTAGAGAAAAAATATTTCTTATTAGCAGATTTCATAAGCCAAGAAACAACCTGCCTGTCTGACAGTAGTAAGCATCTGCACTGTACCAAGGGTATATTTCAGTGTCCCCATGTACTGGAGCACAGCCTCTGGTAAGGCAGTCTACTGGGGGATGTACACCATTAACTTCAAATGAAAGCAAAATCTGAATTCTCACCATTGTTTTTTATTATCAATATCTGCATGGGTAAAAGAAAAACAGTAATAAGCCATGTCAGAGACTTTAGCATTCAGAAAGACATTTCAATAACACAATATGGAATAAGGATAAATCACTACATAAGCTGACCACCCATCCCAAGATATCCTGCTACCCTACAAATGACATTACTATAAATCATGGTTATGATAAATTACCTTATTTAAAACACAGTGCACACTAATAACAACCTAATATAATGCAACTGTGGTGTCAGTGTATATGCCTTTACATATTGTGTGTCTCTAAAAAGAGATCTTTGCCTGTAATGTCTGAAATGGAAGGCAGAGAAGTAAAAGGACACATTTTACCAGATTTACGCCAGACAGCAAACAAGGCTTCCCCCACCCTCCCCCAGGTATCTCTACACTAGGGAGTAAAGCATATGATTTCCTCCTGAATCTTACATGCTTAAAAACTTTCTTGAAACTGAAGGCTTTTTTCTGTAGTATGATCCCAGGTCATTAGACAGCTCCTTCCAATACCATATTGCACAGTTATAGATCAGAGAGCTGCATTCTTTACACACAAAGCAATGAATTAGGAAACAACATCAATGCTTCTACTTGGCCACTGTCTTATGTAACTTGCCTGACACAGGTCACCTCGGCAAGTTAGTTCATAGATAATAAAGCTGAACTCCTTCATAAGTGTATTAAGATTTTTTTTTCCAATGAAAACTGGTGCATGAAAAAGTACTACTGAGAATTCTAAACACTGTGCAAATTTAATTGCAAAAATTCAGAGAAGCCCTAAGAAGCATGGTGACTGAGCTACTTTGTACTTTTACATTCACATCCTCTTCTGGATTCGGGAAGAAAGATCATCTCAAATATCTTTATTAGCATGATTTTTAAGGATTCCTCTCAGATTTCATTCACATGCACTCTAGCACACATGGATCAAAGGCTTACATTTAGCTTTGGCGCTGCCTCCAGCCCATCCTCCGGCTACACACAAGATTGCATCCACCTTTTCTTCACCAAGAAGTTTTCCAACCGCTGTCGTCACCTTCAATACACAGAACAAAACCATACTGAAAACACTGGACTCACAAGGTAAAAGGAGTCAATATCAACACTGCCTTAAAGGTACTTTTTTCCAGTTAGGTAGCCAAGTAACACAACACGTAGCAATTTAAGCAGCTGCAGAAAATAACATTTATAATCTATGAATTCAAAGCAAAATAATTGTGTTGAAAGATAACTACAGATGAAAGTCAGACCGATGAAAGTCAGACAACACAGTGTGCAGTGTCACAGGATAGAGCTGATACAAGCAGCACTGAAAGATCTGACCCATAGCAATATTATTATCAAAAAATGTTGTTTGTGACTTAACTTTTTTGACAGCTTCTTTTCTGGATATGGTGCTGTTTAATAAGGAAAATGAAACTCCAGGTCTGACCAGGACTACTGGAGTCACTTTTGATGACAGTGCAAGAAACGAACAACTAAAGATTAGTTTCTATCTAGGCCAGTTTGAGTCTGACCCCTAAATTTCAGTTTGCATCATTTTAGATATCCAGTACCTCTTTCAAATAGAAGACATTTTAAAATGTCCAAATTTATCTTCTTTGTGCTCAAGCTGCAACTTTTCAAGTCGCCAAGAGAAAAGTAATGCAAAACTGCCTCACTTGCTGAGCCTGCAAAACCCCAGATTTAAGATCTTGCTGCATATTCATGCATGCAATTAAAAGAAAAAAAACAAAACAAAACAAACAAACAAACAAACAAAAACAAAACAAAAGAACAAACAAACGAAAGTAAAAAGAAGCGACGAGCAGAAGCGGTGATCTTCGCGCTGTGGGTACTGCAGCAGGACCGGCCGGGCATCTTAGCCCGGCAGCCTCTTGCCCGAGACGGGAGCCCTCCCCACGGCCGCCTTTCTCCTCGCTGCTACTACAGCGACGAGAGAAGGGATAAAAAAACGGAGACAGGCTGGATAAGAGATACATCAGCTCCACAGCCCGGCCCGGAGAGGGCCGTCCCAGGCCCACCGGGCAGCGGCCGCCCCGCACTCCGACGCGGACCCACCTGCTCGGCCTGCTCGGGGAAGGAGTCTGTCGTGCCCACCACCACGTTGGCGCTGGCGTCCTCATTCTCCGCCAGGTCGATGCTGGCCACCCACTGCCACGGCGAGAGGAACGGCGCGTTAGCGGCCCGCTCCCCAAGACGCCGGACGCTGCCCCGCGGCTCGGGCACTCTCCCGGCTGCCAGCTCCCCCCGGGCCAGCGCCGTCTCGGCGCGGTGGCAGCGCTCCCTGCACCACCAACCCCCGGCCCCCGCCTCGCCAACCCCCTGCCCGGCGCTTACCCAGTTCCTGGACTTGAAGTACCGCACGCACTGGGACCCCAGTGCCCCTCTGCCCCCGTACACCAGCACCCTGCCCGCCGTGGCCATGCTCACTGCCCGCCTGCCCTACTCAACCTCCAACCCTGGCGCTGCCACCCTCCCTCTCCCTTCGCCTCACCGCCCGGCCCCGCCTGCGCATGCGGGCCGGCCCCGAGAGGGGCGGGGCGACAGGGCCCGGAGCCAGGGGGCGGGTGGCCGGGTCTGGGAGCAGGCGATCATGCTGCTGTTGCCTTACTGGGGGCCGTGCCGGAGCCGGGAGGAGCAGAAATCCCGGTGCCTCGCCCGAACCCCTGCCTGCCGCGAGAGTTTTACTTCAGGAAATCCTCCCCCGGGCCTTCCGAGACCGGCCCAGGCTCGGGGCGAGAGGCGGCGGCGCTGGGCGGGCACCCGCTCCCCCTGCCTGCCCCCCCCCGCCTCTCCCTCCCTGTCCTGAGCTCCAGCGGCGGGCTGCGTTACCTGGCCCCCAGGGATACTAACAGGGTTAATTAATTAGTGCTTATAAAGGTCCCTGCAGGTCTTAAGTAGCAGTAACCGTAGAAGCGCAGACAATTACGGCCGGTTTTCTTTAGTGCTCCTGGATCGCACCTGTAGCTTGAATTACTCCGCTCCCTTCAGTCCCCTGGCGCCGCCGCTGCAAGGGTCTGTGCGCGCCCCATTTAATGTAAGAGATTCGCCCATGAAAGCTCGGCATGGTGAGACATCATCTACGGACCTCAGCGAAGAGGCTTAGAGATGGAGAGGCACCGCTCCGGGCGTAGGGACCGCCCTGGCAGCGCTGACATTTAGAGGCAGGGCAGGAGCGAGCGCCGAGAGCAGGCAGCTCAGCACGGCTGAGGAGCCAGCAGCGTCCTCATGCCCAGTTCTGTGGTTTTAATGCTTTGTCCTTTGCACACAACAATTTACCCACGTTTTAACTAATCTAAAAAACTGGATCCTGCTCCTAAATTTCTTCCCGTGAGGTTACAGTAAAGAACTTGATGTTATTTGAGCAGGACAATTAAACCTCTGATGAAACGTTAGCCAGGCAATAGGTCTAGGATTACTTTCTGCAGAAAGGAGCATCGCCGCGCTACAATGTAATGAGGCTGTTCCTTGCAACCATTTCAGGATGCTGTCGCAGCAAAATATATTTTTGCACTCTGATTTTTAACTGCACAGATTAATTTCTGGAGTTTCAAAATACTGTGAGATGTATTTTGAAACGTCTGCCATTCATTTGTGGATTTCGGAGCGTGACAAAAACCGGGAAATGTGCCTGACTGCTGCAGCAAGGCCTTGGAGATGATCCCTTGAAGCCACTAGGATGCCTGGCTGTTTTAAAAAGACTTTATTCGCCTTGGTTTCTCTCATAAGCTTTGTGTCTTTTATCTTGATTGTTGTTGCAATGGGGACCCCAAAGTGGATGACTGGAAAGATCCTTTGCAAAACAGGAGCCGATTTAGTCAATGCCACAGATCCAGAGCTGGTCAAGTTCATTGGAGAAATTTACTACGGACTCTTCCGGGGAGGCAAAATCCGCCAGTGTGGGTTGGGCGGGCGGCGTTCCAAATTCACAAGTAAGTAAAATTTGGGTTGAATCGCTAGTCTGATGTCTAATCCAACTTCAAAAGAATTCTATTCTTTTTGTTCACAGGACTTAGAGAATGCAAATAATTATTATTTATATTTCTGTCTCACTTGTTGTCTTTATGGTTTGGAATCCGAGCATGAATATAATTTCAGGCTAGCTTTTTTCTTCCAGTTACGTTCTGTAATACTGGAATCAAAATGGGGGGGGGGGGGGGGGGACTCCTGGGGCGTAAATTGAGTTTTTCTTTTTGTTTTTGGGTGGGGAAGTCGTTTGGGGAGTGCCTCTTTTGGAAAACACCCTTTTTTCCAGTGACCCATTCTTTCTTATG
>WTSP01024357.1:16558-66698 GCA_025331215.1 Actenoides lindsayi | reverse complement strand
GGGCAGGGCCAGGGTGTAAAGCGCAGGCACGGGGAAGTTGTCGGGCCCCGGGCTGGGGGGGACAGGCACCCATGCCGGTCCGTGGCAAGGACAGGAAGAGGAGTCACTCCGCTCTGGGCAAGATGCCACTGTGGCATCAGTCACAGGTGTTGCAGGCTCCCTGCCTCAGTTTCCCCGCTGCTGAGATAGCACTGGCACTGAGTCACTCTGACACTCAGCACAGCTCAGCCTCTGCTGGCTCAGCGCTACCCCCGGCCTGGGATCAGCCCGGCCGCGCTGCCGGTGCCGTGGCCAGACCCGCTGTGCTGGGCAGGGTGTTGCCCCGAGTCAGCTGGCACAGCCAGCACCACCTGGGAGCAGCACCCGCTGGCACAGCCCCAAGCCTGAGCACAGAGGAGGAAGCCGGGATGTGGCAGCAATGGCAGAGCAAGGCAGCTTCCCCCAGGCTGGCAGGCAGACAAGCTTATTCCACCTTTATTCCTGGCAGGGCAAGACCCTTCATGTTCTGTGCTCTCTGGAAAGCACAGAGGAGGGGAGGACGAGCTGCCACACTCCCTTTTTTGGCCAGCTTTGCCCCCTCCAGACCCTCCAAGAGTCCTGCACAGCTGTTGTCTTTGCAGAAACACGGCAGCCATGAATCCTTCCCTGCCCACAGGGACTGCCTGCCTGTGTTTCCCTGCCTCCTCTTCATCTCCTCCCAGAGCTGCATCTTTGGGGTATCTTACTGCCTAGATAGAGAAAGAAGAAACACCAAGCTGGAAGCCAAACCCCAGTGCCCGTAGCCATCCTGCCCAGTGTGGCTGCAGGGAGACTCATCCCCTTGGGTGCCCAGAGTGGAAGTGGGCAGGAGGGTCTTATGAGTCGTCCCCCCCCCCCCAAGCCATTGAACTGGGGCAGGACAGGGGGCAGTCATTATCACTCCTAGAGGCCATGGGTATGATAAGCCCTTATGAGCTGTGGCGGCAAAAGCAAATGCATTGGGGAAGGGACAAAACCTCATCCTACCCCAACAGAATGTGATGACAGCCCCATGACAGCCCCATGGCAGCCCCATGGCAGCCACACTCCCCCCATGATCCACCAGCCACCTGGGGAAACCACAACCAAGTACCTCAGAGCTTCCCTAACAGGCAGCAGCAATCGGCTTAAAACTAATCCCCGTGTCCTGCGCTGGCCTTGGGCGCAGGGCCCCTGTGAGGATGGGTGATGCCACCCGCTGCCAGGGCCTGAAAGGAAACAGGGCAATTTTAAGCAAGGGGGTGGTGAGTGCTGGTGTGGCAGCCCTTGGACAGTGACTGGCATCTGCATGCCTGCACCCCATCAGCTCTTACCAGCACCCACAGCAGCGTATCCCGCTGCCTTCTCCAAGCTCCCGCAGGCTGGCATGGCAAGAACATGCCCAGGTGCCAGCCCTGAGTGCCCAGCACGCTCAGCATTGTGGTCCCTGCAACGCTGTACCACCGTGCATCAGCACTGGGCCCCTGGGAGGTTTGGAGTGCTCCGGCTTATCTCCTGCCAAGGGCAAGACACCCCTGAGCTGGGGAAAGGCTCCCGGATTAGGGCTCTTTGCATACGCAGGTTTTCGCAGAGCTCAGCAGGGCTGGGAAGCGAGCAGGCTGCGTGCACAGGCACACACACGCCCACGCCCAGCCAAAGGCGGATGAGCAGCGGGGCCCATCTGCATCCCCAGGAGCCTGCCCACCCACCCCCGGTTCTCTCTGCTCTGCACAGCCCTCCCGGGGACCCCCCAGCACATCACCCCTGCCCCACAGCCGCCACCTCCCTGGCTCCAAAGAGCAGCCCCCAGGGCCATGCTGCTGAGCCACCTGGCTCGCCAGAGCTGTGCTGGAAATCCAGGGTCGTGGCTTGGGCAGCAGCATCCAGGCAGGTTGTGTCCTTCAGATCCTGGGGGGCTCACAGCGTCCCAGGGCCCCCGGCTCAGGAGCTGCACCAGCAAACCCGGCCCTGCTGGGGCTGAGCTGCTCTCGCTGCTGCAGCAGGGCAGGATTAGTGTGCGCGGGGAAAGCTGGCAGGGGAGAGGGAGGGTGCAGGCATCCCCCACCCCGAGGAGTTCAGGCCAGCAGGAACCAGGGAGGAGGGTGCAAGCAGAGGGGTGGCTGCCAGGCCACGCGCAGGGCCAGGGTGCACGGGTGCCTGTGCCCGCCAAAGGCCTCGGCCTGCCCGGCACCCGCGGCCGCCCTGGCTCCCGGCTTGGGCTCACAGCCACCCAGCCCGCTGAGTCAGCACCCAGGAAGGTGGTGTCGGCAGCCGGTGCTCGCCAGGCCTGCCCGGCGCGCCTAAACCCCCGCGGTGCCAAAGCCGGCAGGGCAGGCGCTCAGGGCCCTGTCCCGGCGAGCGAAGCGCAGGCGGGCTGGCAGGGCAGGGCAGGGCAGGGTTCTGCCAGCCCCTGCTCACCAGCCCCACGGACCCCGCTCAGCAGCGGTACGGGCAGCACGAGGGGTCTCGCTGGGAGCCCCAGTGGCACAGCTCTGCTGGCACCGGAGCCGTGCCCAGCCCAGCCCCGGGGCAGGCAGCACGGCCCCAAACTCTCACCCCAGACTGATGTGCCTCCGCACAAAAGCCCCTCCGTCAGCAGCTCCCGGCCCTCCCTGCCCCGGCGAGCAGGCCCAGCAGCTCCAAACCTGCTCAGCCTGGCACGGCACCCAGGCGGGGCCGGCTCGCCCTGATCTGCACCCCCCGGCAGCCTGGGAAAGCAAAACGCACCCAGGGAGGGACCAGACAGTGCGAGCCGAAAGCCAACAGGGCAGTTTCCCACCACCTTTCCCTCCTCCCCGAGTCCCCTTTGGGCCTGGGATGAGGATTGCCTTTGATCCTCCTCTGGCTGGCCCTGCCCAGAGAGCAGAGACTGTGCACAACTCGCTGCACAGGCTCAGCCCCCACAGGCAGGCAGGCAGCAGCTGCCTGACCCACTCCCGTCTCCCCCCACCCCGATTGCTCATGGGCTGTTGAGAACCATTATTGATTCAAGGTGCACCTCAACCTTGGTGCCACGGGCCAGGCTCCCGCTTTATCTCTCTCCTCCTCTGGGGAACCGGCCCAAGCCCTTGCACTGGGTCCTGAGGCTGCATTAACTCCTACCCTGGGGCTGGGGATCACCTCCTGTGCAAGGTAAAAGCAGCTCAGGGCTGCCTCAGCCACCTCAGTCCATCCAGGAGCAGGGCAACATCATCATCAGGGTGGCACGACCCTGAGCCATGGCTCATCCTGCTCCAGAAGATCCCTCCCTGGGCAGCAAAAGGTCCTGCAGCTGCAAGCCAGCTGTAGCTGTGACCCCAGTGGGACTTTGGTCCATGGAGTCGGGAATGAGGGGCTGCTCCCTCCATCCACCCTTGTTTGCATGGAAATGAGCAGGGAAAGCTAAATACACACAGAGGGTGGGAGTCAGAGCCCGTGCAGGGCAGATGGGCCCCATGGGCTGCCTGGCTGTGGTGCCCAGCTGCCCCAGGATCCCCTTACAGCTGGGGCACCTGTGGGGTCTGCACAGCACAGCAACATACACTATGACGGGGTGAGGAGCAAAGCTCCAAGCTATCCCCTTGCCCCAGCACTGAGCCCTTGCTGAGGTCTGTCACCTCCTCCAGCACCTGGCCTGCCACCACCGTCCTCATGTTGAGCAGTTTTCAAGGGCAGGAGCACGCTCAGCACTTGCTTCCCCTCCTCCACGGAGGAACAGAACCCATCCCACCAGAGCAGGACTCCTCCCTCCCTCCTAACAGCCACAACCCAGAGTCCTGATTTTACTACCTTCTTCCTGCCAACAACGAGCAAGGGCTGGGCTTTTGCATGGCTGTTGAGAAAGAGTCAGCCCCAACCTGCCCTCCCCAGCTTCACACACCAAAGTCCTGGAGCTGAAGGATCCAGCCAGAGCTGCAGCAGCCAACAAGAATTTCATCACTCAGCCTTGCCCCAGGTCTCGCAGTTCCTGAAGTGGGTCTGTCCAGCATAGGAGGACTAAAGGAAACAGAGCAACTTTGTGCGTGCCCTCAATTAACGAGTGACCTATTTAGCAGAAAATCTGGGCTAAGTGGGATGAAGGAGCTGGAGCTGGCTGCTTAGAGGTGGTATGGCACAAAACAGGCTGAGCCCTGGAGCTCCAGATTCATACGGGACAGAGAAGCCAGTTCAGAGCATTTTAAGAAATGCTCTAGAAGTTTTTATATCTGGGGAAGAGAAACCCAGTCTGGAAACAACCTCAGGCTGCATTGTCCTTCATGAGCCCACCAGTAAGGGGCTATCCCCTGCCACCTTGCTGGAGTCTGGTGCCTCAAAGGCAGGTAGAGGGAGTAGGAGAGGGGCACAGGGTGGGTGCACGGTCAGGGGCAGCCCCTTCAGCAGTGGTAGGGAGGCTCTCAGCTCCTCGCCTACCTGGGGCCATGGCCATGCTCTCAGGTGGGAGCAGGGTTCCTCCTCAAAGTGCAGGAGTGGACATTCCCTGGTGGGGCGAAGAGCCAGAATCCATGTTCACCTGATGAAATCCTGCAGGCAGTGGGAGCAGTGCTTCAACTGGATGGCAGCTTTGAAAGGGAGGTGTTGGTCCAACCCAGCAAGCATGTTAAAAGGAGAAGTTCTTATCTAGCATGATGTGCGAGTCAGACGCACATCTCTCCTTCTAGGGTTGGTGCTGCCCTGAGTTGGCAGCCTCCCCTCCTGCTCCAGAGCCTGGGAAAGCCAACTGCCCTGGCCCGAGCAGGCACTGCACCTGGAGGCCTCTCTGCAGGAAGAAAACTGGGTGGCAGCTCGCATGTTTTAAGCCAAAGCACTTCCCACGCTGTGCTCAGCTTTCCATCAGCAACACCTCCCTACTCCAGCTATCCGTCAAAGCCAACTAGACGCTAAGGATTTACCAGGCTTCTCCTGATGCAAGCTGAAGCAACAAGCAGCTTAGTCTCTCCTCATCTGAAAGAAAAGCGGTGTGAGTTCTTGAGCTGAACTGTGGGGACTCGGAACTGGGTGGGTATATTTGAGAGGTCAGCCAGACTGAGCTGTGTTATCCAGCAGATAGAAAACATCTTTTTTTTCAATAATTCATTTTGAACCCACATGCAAAGCACTACAAACATTTGCCTACGCCCCAAACGGCAGCAGCAGCAGCAGGTTAGCCAAGCAGGCAGAGACATGGTTGGTTGGCAGCCCCAGAGAACAGGCGAGCCCTGATCCCTCCCTGATGTGTTCTGCCCGTGCTGCCAGATCACCCATGTCTGCTGTAGGGGCTCTTGCAGCAGAGTCGATAAAACACTTCAGCCAGCCTCCAGCACCATTGCTAGCTCGGCACAACAGCATCTCCCAACTGCCCTCCCCACTCAAAGCGCTGCAGAAAACATTTTTCTTTGGGTGGAAAAAAGATATGTCAGGTCCCCCAGGACCCACCCCATTTGGGGCACAGCTTCATGGACCATCACAGCCCTGGAAGCCAGGCACGGGGATGGTCTTAAGGCTCCAGCTGCTTTGTGTTCACCTAAGATCATCCATGGGAGGTTTAGCAGAATCAAGGCTTTTCCCCAAGAGGCTGCTGGCACACAGACGCAGGTCCAAGGACAGCAGGGCAAGCCCTGGGGAGCTGGCTCTGCCGAGGCCAGCCCCAGCCTTCCCGTCCCCCCGGGCCTGCTGACATGCAGGCTGGGAGCAGCCAGAGCTGCCGCAGCAGTTTCAGTACCCTCCATGCAGCAGCTGCCCCCACGCAGCTGGGATGCCCAGGGCTGATCCCCAGCACCCGGGGCAGAGGGGAGCAGGGTGCAGGTGGGACCGAGTTCTGGGCTCGGGCATTTGAATCCACTCCAGGGCAGACATGAAGACCTCCAGACCAGGGCAACACCCTCAAGCCAACAGCAGCCAGCTCCAGGGAGAGCTGTCAGGAGAGCTGATGTGGAGCTGGTTCAGCCTTTAGCTCCCAGGACGCTGGCAGAGAGGCTGACATCAGGACTTCAGCCCCAGTTCTTGGTTACCACAGCAAGAATAAAAGCAGCCGCGGATCCACACAGGAGGCTGCCCTGCCCTTCTGGAAATGGGATTTGGGCACAGGCACTTCTTTCCTGCAAAGTGATCCCTGGGGTTTGGGATTCCTTCCCATCCCACAAAGCTCCCCTTGCAACATTGATCCCGAGTACCCCACATTCCCGCAGGACCACGGCTCAGCCAGTTAATGAACATCAGCAGCTGGCAAGCTATTTAGAGCAGCAGGACTGCTCCCAGCACCGCTTTCCTCTCCCATTACCTGCCAGAAGCACAGCCTGCCAGCACTGGAGGTGACAGCCCCACTGCAGCCCAGCACGTGCTAGAACCTCGCAGACTTGCCACCATGTCACACCTAGGAAGAGCCAAGTGTGCAACAGGCTTGTCTGTGCCCCACTTGCTCCCATACCTTGTATTTAAACATCTTGGAGGTTACAGGGGAGCTGCTGCAAACTGGGTGTTTGATACACATTACGGCCCAAAGATACTGGTGCTTGATAGACACCGTGACTGATGCTACAGCTCTAGGACCATCTATCTGTATGAGGCTGACCATCCCCAGGAGGCTCAGCAGAGGGTTGCTCAGGCAGCAGAGCTCCTTTGGGCAGCCAAGATCCTTAGGGCAACCAAGCCAAATGCTGAGGGAAGAAACAAGCCCCCTTCCATAGCCAGCAGCCCCCGTGGCTTGGGCAAGGAGCCCTGCAGAGTGTCACTGGAATGTGCCTCACACCTGGCTGGGGCAAGGCAGGCTGCTCTTGCCCCGGAGCTCACAATGCCCCGAGCATGGGGTTGTTTACCCTCCAAGCTGGGTCTCTTGCTGCCACCCTGGCTGCCAGGCTCTGCCAAGCACAGCTGTGCCTTGGTTCCAGGAAGGGGGGGGGGGGGCAAAGGGCAGCCAGCCCCCCTGCTGCCGTTGCCTTTGCTGTGTTTACTAGTCACCCAGCAACCCCACTGAGCACAGCAGCACCAGCTCTGCTTTCACGACCTGCCCTGCTGCTGAACCCCCGGGAACAGCAAGGCAGAGGAGAAGGTTGGAGGATAGCAAGCAGGAGGTACCAGGCTTTCCCTCATCAGCAGATAGGGACAGGACAAGGCAGCACCCAAGGGAGGGGACACACCAGAGTCCTCTAGGAACAAGGAGCAGGCAGATACCTGCGCAATCTTGGCACTGGAAGCCAGCCTGTGCTAGAGCAATTGCTTCCTCCTCCTGCTCCCCGCCCTGTGAAGGGCAGTAAACACATTAAAACACACGCTGCACTGTGCGTCCCACGGACACCCAGCTGTCCCTTGTCATCCAGGTTCAACACCTTCCTTGGAAAAGCCAGCCCAGGAAGAGCTGCCTGGCCACAGCTAAGCCATCCTGTCCAGAGCTGTGATTCTACCTCTTGGTGCCCACGCAGCCACCCCTGCCCACAGATGGGGTTTGGGGAGTGGAAGCGGTGGGCTGACAAACCCCGACTGTCTTTCACTAGGAAAAGCTGAGTGCAGCACAGATCAGACCCCATGAGCTGTTTGTACGTTGGGAAGCAAAAACAAGCCACTTCCAATCATCATCAAGGCCCCAAAGCCCGTGCTTTGCCTCCCAGGAACACGCTGCCAGATGCTGGCAGAGCCTGCTGGTTGGTGGCACAGGAGCCAGCCGCAGCTGCTGCCCAGTGCCCAGCTCACATCCCACCTGCCAGCCCCCGCCAGCAGGTACGGGGAAGGTCAAGAGGTGCAATGTAAAAAGCTGTCAGTGAGAGGGAGAAAGGTCACCGAGCAGTGACTTACCCCGTAATCAGTTTATGGGATTTGTTAAGAGCTTCGGGCTAACCAGCTGGGAACTCGCTACAACTGCGTCAGCTCAGCTTCAGCCCCGCAGCACCTTCCCATGCCAGGGGTGCACAAACAGGGTTTATTGAGGCTCCTTGGTTACCCAGACACAAGCAGCACAGCAGGACCACTGTAGCATGAGCCATCTAATAAAAGCCATGAATTAATACTTCCCAGGCAGCCCAAGGGAAGAATGGCCACGGCTGGTTCCTCACCTTTCCTCCCCCAGAAGAAAGGGTCTCAGGAAGGCAGGCAGGCGCTTCCAGGATGTCAGTCAGCAGGAATCTCTGGCCATTCCTGCTGCACAAACACTGCCGTGCAGGAGGAGTTACCTGAGGTCCGACAGCCCTGAAGGAACAGGAACACACACTGCACCTGATGCTGTTTGCAGACTTGGCCCCAGCAGGCAGCCCCGACCCCGGCATGCCTGCTGCAAACAGCCCTGGCCCAACACCAGCCACTGCCTCGCCAGCAGCCACCGAGGAGGAGGAGGAGGAATGAACTCAACACGAGTCAGAGCCATGCTGGGGGCCGCCTTCGGCACAGCAGAATGAATCTATTTGCTACCTAAGTGATTCTTCCTCAGCTCAAAGAGCTTGCACCAGTTTCTAGCTTGACCTCTCTGCTCTCCTCCCCCACTGCCTGACTGTATCTGCCTGTAGGCCAAAGCAGGCAAACCCTTTCTTGCTCCTCTGTGCCTGATCTGGACAGAGCCCTACCTACAGCTGCCAGCAGACGAAGATCTGGTAAATCCCATTATTACAGGCCAGCCAGCTTGGTCCAGCTGCAGGCCAGCAGTTAAGAAACCACTTCTGAACACAGGAACCAGCTGCAAGCCCCAAGCTGGTCCTGGGGCCAGCCCACTGTACCTAGCTGAGGACAGCAGGGTTTGTGAAACCCTGGTCCTTGTAGCTGTACAGAGATGGGCTTGAGGACCTTTACAACTACCCACCCATGCTGCTGAGAAGCAGAACTACCGGATGAGTACAAAACCCATGAGAAGCACATGCAGCAGTAAGGGCGAGCCAGACAGACATCAGAATAGGCTGTGCTAGGGAGACTGTCCTTAAACCCCAGGGGTTCTCTACTCAATGTGTCCAATGGTCTCACTGGGAAAAGTCCTGCTGTGCTTCTCTGGCATCAGTAGGTGCCGCAGCAACACACGAGGGATGCACACGAGGGAAGAAGCGAAAGATCTGTTCATCGCACCTCTGGTCTGGTGGACCACAAGGTCCCATGAAGCACAAGCTGAGTGTACTGACAAGTACCAGTGCCCCACCTCAGCCAGTTACCCGGGCTGGGCCGAGTCAGGCACCTGCCCTGAGTGTTTACAGGGCTGTAAAGGATAAAGCCCAGACTTGGCATTCTCCACAGAGGCTCCGACTGCTACAGGGAAAGCTCAAAAGCCAGTCTACCCTGTACAACAGCCTGTGCGCTTCAAGGTCTTCCAATGATCTGACTGCTGTCATTTAGAAAGAAGTTCAAAGTCCATCCTCTGCAGAGTAGCTCAAGGCTCACTAGCATTTCAAGGGTGGTGGAGAACAGGGAGCAGCACAGGGAGCCAGGAGCCTGCTCTTTGGGACACAAGCTCCAAAGGGGTTTCTCCACCAGCTATGCTTATTACCACTATCCTTCAAACCCGGGGACAGAAGAAATTTGAAAGTTTTTAAAAAGTTAAGACCAGCTGTGTTTACAAAAAAACTATCCACATTATCAACAGGAACAGAAGGCTCCTGAGAAAGGAAAACAGAAGAGTCAGTACTGAGCGTGCTCAGGTACTTCGAGAAGCAGCCCAGTATCAAAATGCCAAGCTGTTCTCTGAACAAGGAGCTGCATCACCTTCAGTTATTTTACGGACAAAAATACTTGGGAACCTAATCGCTCAAACCTGGTGTCAGAACATTTCCCTTCTCCTCATTTCCAGCAACCTGAACTCAGCACTAGCAACAGTCACATCTAAGAACGTCTCATGAGATGCAAAATGTCAAGTTAGCATCTTAAAAGATTTCATACCTTTAATACTGAGCTTTACAAAGCAGCTGAGCCCACTGTGGGTCCTTCAAGAACGCGGCCACAGTCCTGTGTTTCGGACACAGCCTTCCCTTAACACACCACCCTTCCTTTATGGCTAAGGACAACACGGGCCTGGGTCTGTTTGGAAAAGCTTAGTCAACTCAGCAGAACGTGATGAATGTCCTTGTATCCGAGCACAGCAGTCCATCTTGGGGCTCTGCACCCAGACCTGGCACTGCCCTACCCCTTCCCACTCAGCCCTGGGTAACAGGGATTGCATTAACGACCCATTTCCACATTAGAAGGCGCCACGGACACAGTCCTTCCACTCAGGCCCCATTAGGAGGGTGGGCACTTCCTCTGTGTCATCCCTTGCCTCATGTTTCCAGAGGCATTAGTGCTCGGAGCAGACAGCTCTTCCTCCCAGCCCACTTTTCCTTTTTATCTGGAGTCTGCTGTGCTCATAAACTCCTATTACAACATCAAGCTGATATGAAATCACGATGATTTCACTGCAATTAAGGAGCAGATGGGGCTGACAGAGCTGGCTAGGCAACAAACCTTCCGAATTAGACAATGCTGTTGAGAGCAATTAAAGCCTTATACAAAAAGCCAACTTGGGATCATAGACAAATTCCACCCGGAAGGGGCTGCAAAAGGTGGCATCCGGCCCAACCTCCCGCTCCAAGGGGCACAAGTATGACTGGGGTGCCTTCAGCACGGCACACCAGGCACACACCAGTTCCTGCAGGCTGCAACCAGCACACCTGAAAAAGCCAGCTGAGAGAAGGGGCAAAACAATGCAAATACAGAGCTACCAACACATTAGCTGGGAAAATAACCCCTCTACAGAGAAGGGGGTGAAAAATAGGATGGCACACACTGGACTGGTTTGACACACCTACCCAAAACATCCAGTTTTCGAGACTGACAGTGTTTTCAACACAGCCAGGGCTTGATTTCCTCACTCAGTACCCAACACCAGGCAGAGCAACGTTACTGATAGCCGAGAACTAGAGCAGCCTGTCCTCCTTTCAGAGCCTTTTATGGGAGGAGAGAAAAAGGCTCTCAATTGCTTCCAACAAGGACTGGCTTAAATAGGTTAAAAATAATGAACTAGTATGCTGCACAGCAGCACTCCACGCTCCAAATTAAGCAATTCTTTAACAGGTGGCCTTAGGATGCCTCTCAGAGTTGTTATAAGGAGGTTAATAAATTGCTTCGAAACTCTGTACACAGCTTAGTAAGATGAGTAAGAACCTGTTGTCACAGCTTAATGTCATTACCTGAATTCTAGCACTTTCCAGGGAGCATGAGGTTGTAGTTCTTGCGCTTTATGATCTCTGTTAATAATACTTATAAAGGGCCTGGGATTGCTCACAGAAGTTTTTGACTTTGCATCAGGACAGCAGATAAACCTCCCAATAAAAAACCTTTGCAGAGCTGCAACCAGAAGTCAAGATCCACATAGCACATAGTTTTTAATGCTTTCAGATTGAAGTCTTTTGTTACAAACCAACTGGATCATACAGCAAAGGAGAATCAGTGTCACAGTGTCTCTTTAAGGAAGGTTGCCACCACACCCCCTGGCCAGCACCTCTGGTGCAGGCTGCTTTACTGCACAGCAGCAGTACACAGCTGACAGCTTAAGCTCACACTGCTGCACAGAACTCAACTCTGTGGACACATCTGAAAGACTAACTGGACTCCATGCTCCTCTGTAGGTCAAGGCCTGCAGTTGTAGTAACTACAAACCAGTGCTTTTTGACACCCCGAGTGCATGAACTTGCTTGCGGTGCTTACAATTTGACAAACCTCCTCAAAGTGAGGAGTAAAATTAACAGAAGAAAAAATAATTTACTCTCCTGCAACCAAATGATGTCCTCTGGCTTCAGAATATCTCGTGTCAAAGCCAGAAAAGCAGTGCCAAAACAATTCCAAGCAGCCACTCCGAAAACAGCTGCCAAGGCAGCATTTCATCGCTGCTCCTGCCTTCTGCCAACGCACGTTGTCAGACGCAGCGCCTCGACACCAGTCCTGTGTTAAGGACATAAGGTATTCTAGGTATCACTTCTTAGAAACATACCAGTTTTCACGAGGTGCTGCTGCTTGTAAAGCATCCTTATGTGGATGGGGCAACACTCGGAGTGGTTAGAAGAACAGAAGAATGAGCTACATTTCTTCTTCCACCTGGCAGGTAACAGCGAGACCGCTCGGACTCAGTTACCAACAGGCACCAGCACCTCTGAAGCCCGGCAGACTTTTTGCCTCCCTGTCCTCCCAGATCATCTACGCGAGTGTTTGTTAGCACCCAACCTTCTCCAGCTACAGTTTAACATCTTCTCAGAGCAGATCCTTCTTGTCCAGCGAGTACGCGGTGACAACTGGGAGCGAGGGCTCGAGGCGGGTTACCACTCCGTGATGACAGAGGGCACAGTAACTGTCACCTTGAAGAAAAGGTTTTCAAACTGAAAGACCTCTTCCCACAGTAAAAATATGAACCGTGAGCAGGAACTCTGCTACACGTGTGAAAAGTGTCTAAAAAGCTAAAGGTACAAACAACATTTACACAATAGGCATCTGGCAGCATTTTCAGACATTTTTTTTAATTTATTCTGACATGCTATAAAGGAATAAATTACACTGTTAAAGAATTACCAGCAATAAAAGTATTTCTTTCTTTCAGCTGGGCTAGAATAGGAGTGAGAAGGAAGACAGCCTGGGGCAGTAACCAATGTGAACTCTGCGTGGTGCGAGGCTGTCCCCAAGAATAAGAGTAAATCTGGTCATATCCACTTCACAAGAACTTGAAAGAAAATGCCTTGGTTTAAAACCATCCAAATACCCCATTCAATTTTTTTTTTTTTCTCAAAACTAGCAATCAGGAGTCAGTCCAGCCGAGGCATGACATGGCAACGCTCAGAGGCTGCCAAGACCGGGGCTGCAAAAGATGCCATTTTGTTAAAAAAAACAAAAAAAAAATTTCCAATCTTAGTGTAGAGGGCTGGTCTCGAACAACAAGTTATAAAAATGCAAGCCTGCCCCTTCCCCCTCAAGGAAAAAATACAAAATTTATTTAAAAACAAAATGAGGAAGAGTTACAACGCTAAATCTAAAATGATTTAGAAAGAAATATGACTTCTTTTGCTTAACAAATGGCCTCGAAACTTGGTTTAAAAACAGGGTCATGGAGATTTCTGAAACTGAATTAAAAAGGCAAATTAAAAAAAAAAAATCTCATTTCCTTACAGAAACAGGTTTTAGTTTTTAATGAACTTGTAAACAAAAAAGCTCCCGCTTCAAAATAAAAACAAAATCCCAGATCATATAGATGTTTACAGTGATTACATTTATCTAAGCAACTTACATACAGGTTCAATTGTAAGATGTTAACTAAATTTCGTGACAAATATGCTGTTTTTCCTTTTATACCAAGAACATTATAGAGTTAATGCAGAGTCCTAAAGATTATCTAGTAGTCGCTAAGTTTCTCTTAAGTCTTCACTTTAGATGCTGTTATTTCTAGCACAGGTAAGCAGGCAGAGTCTTTCATATGCTTAAAAACTGGAATCTTTGGTTACTACCATGTCAGCTGGCTTGGTATGTTGCACATAGAAGCCAACAACTTGAAGAATGTTTTAAGTGTACAACTTTCAAAACCCAGGGAGGAATAACCAGAAAAAGAGTGCACAATTGTGAGCATTTACAATTATCACAACTGTTGCCGAAGACTGTTCATGCCATTCTTCCAAAACAATGAGATCTCATAAGCAGTGTAGTTCAAAGTAAAAAGGTAACAAAAAAATTGGCATATGCACAATTTTCTCCACTTGTGTGTCAACCATTAGTTAACTTTTCCACTTGAAAAAAATGCAATAGAAAACTGGACACCATGTTTCACTATCTCAGTAATATTCACAATTACAGCTGCTACAACTCCAAGTGCAGCATCACTGACACTGCCCAGAGCCAGTTTATACTGATATCAAGTTCTTTACACCAAGTAAATGGTTGCCCACAGCCACTGGCAAGTGTACGTATGAACTAAAACTTTTTAGGATTTGGGGAGTGACAAGTCCTGCTCCGATCTGCTCTGCTTTGTCCCATCCTCGCCACGCTCAGAAACCTGCAAGATAAACACAAGGGCAACTTACTGATACGGGATGAAAACGAGAAACAGCCTTCACAGTAGAATTAAACATCAGCTATGGTCATTCAAGAGGGAAGATGCTGCTCCATCTCAGCACAGCAGAGCTCCTGGTATCCATTTCCAAAGCTAACCACCATTTGCCACCACCCTTTAGCTCAAGCACGCACCTACTGCTGCACTGGGAAACGGGCTTATGCATCAGCTGGATGCCACATTCCTCAAAGAGGAATTCAGATCAACAGTTTGAAAACAAGATGTGTTATGGCCACTAGGAAGCAGGATGTAATTTCATAGGATTGTTTTCTACTTGTCTGCAATGTCTCATGTTTATAACTTTGAATGTCAAACTGTCATCCACTTGCAGTGGCGCTTTTCAGAGGCGTGGTACAGTAGTGTCACAGAGACAGAAGGAAAAGCAACAGCAATAACTTACCTTACAGTAACTGGTGTTCACTGCGTGCTCACATGTACAACACGTGGGCAACCAGAACAGAAGCAAGAACCTATGACAGTGACCAGGAATCCAGCACGCCTACTGTCCTTGGAAGGACAAGCCAAGCTACTCATGTCACAGGGGAGGTGGGGCATCAAGAACAATTCTTTTACAGCTCAGTACTCCAAATGCCAAGTTCAAGACATTGTGGAAAAAGGAGAGTAAAGGAATATAAACACAGACCTCAGAGAACCAGTTACTGCAAGCTAAGCCAGTCTTCTCTCCATGTGACCACCTATATGCTCATCTCTGGTGACTCAGGTAGCAGCACTCTGTGTTTGAGAGGTAACAGGAGTCTCAACCAAAGACTACTTTGCCAAGCAAGTTTCCATTCTGGATGCCCTCCAGACTGCATGGGATTCTGGCGATGTCTGAATTCATCCCAGCAACAGCCCCGAGTTTTTGCAACAGAACTCTTCACAGTGAATTACAGACAAAGCTGACCTCAGCTATAGCTTGTGCTGCCATCCAGAGAGAAGCAAGTACAAACAAGTTTTAAACAGAGCCTGACATTCAATCAAAAAAACGTATCTGGATACTACCCAGAAGACAGCTTTAATGCTTCCAGAACAGGCTACAGGCAATTTAGAAGAGATTCAATGGCCTTGTCTGAAACCAATCTTAAGACACTGAAGGACAATTCTCTTTATGCAGCACTAGCAATTCTTAAAAAAAAAAAAAAAAAAATTAAAAAAACCAATCCTGCACCAGAATTAAGACAGTTGTTCCCCCTTGAGTGCAATTTCTCCCAGAAACCCCAGTGATTCCTTAGTTAAGCTGGCATAAAGTTGTCCATAGCCCTGACTTGATACATACAACCAAAACTTACACTCTTTTTCCATCTAGCGTGTTCAGCAATGAACACTGACTCATCATTTGAGCCACTTTCTCCATCAAAGCAGCCAAAACTAAGTCAACAAAGGAGTACACTCCCAGTGTGGGAAAGACACAGATCAGCTCATTGCTTTAGAAGCCCGGATGTTTCAAATGAAAACGGGATCCTGAACCCGAGGACAAAGGACAGGCTGCTTTTGTTAGAATACCTCGAATCCAAGGTATTGTGGGTGAGAGAATGCCCAGCTCTACAGAAAGCAATAGGAAACTGGATTCAACCCACAATATCCCTTGCGAGTGCTATCAAGAGTAGACAGAAGTGTTCCCAAACAGTCTGAGCACAGCTGTCAAATGAGATGTTGAAACGTTCACGTAGCGTACAAGACTTTGCCAGTATGAAGAACACGCTGAAGAGTTCATGCTGGCATCTAACAAATCTTCACTATAGACAAGGCCAGCTCAAATCTGCACATTCATCACTCCTTGTCCCTCTGGGGTGTTACCCAAAACGTTTGATAATCTCTATGCTACGTGAGGGATACTCAAATTGCTTTATTATTACCACAGCAGCAGATCTGGTCAACGCAGGAAGAGTAACTGTACTGTCATGCTGCAAGAAACTCCTCTACTTGAGAGGCGTTCAAGCTTTCTCTATTAAGTAGCTGCAGAGACAAGAGGTGACAAGTAATTGTCAGCTGGCTAAATCTCAAGTAATGAACTAAGAGTCTGTTCTGAGAGATACTGTCAGGAGCAGAGGCGCCCGGCGAACACCACTGGGGCTGCTGACAGGCTCACAGAACTCTGCGCTGAAGGGAATTAAAAACATCTCTTGCAAAGGGAACCAAGAGACTCCATCTTGGAGACTGACTGCTTGAGTCACTTTTATGGCCGCAGGAAGCTGACTGTAAGCATTGTTACAGATCACACCTGAGCAACTGCTGCACTCTCAAAAGACTGAGAGCTAAACTTCCCAGAGTCAGCAGAGAAGCTCTGTCTGTTGAAACAAAGAGTTCACCTCTCTCAAGTTCCAAACCAGCTGATCTTGCTGTTACAGAAGACACTGAACAGGGTTCCAGGGCAGAGGAACAAACCAAACCAAAGAAACAAAAAAACAACTCAAAACCCAAAACAAACAAAAAAACCCCAATAAAGGCCACTGACAGAACAGGCTACCCTGGAACTGAACAGAATATTCAGTCTGAATAACCTACAGGACTCAGCAAGATGGTTTAATATGGATCTGAGTTAAGGCAGCCAGGAATATCTATAAATGTTCAAAATCTAAAGCTATGATAAGTCCTTGCACCTTGTTTGAAAGAATTTAGCTTTGACCAGCCTTCCCAGATGCACTTCACACAGTATACTGTAAAATTTTAACCAATAAATGCACCTGTAAATTGCCATTTCCAGTACTCTCGTTATACTGGATACGGTTACCAGGGGGCTATAATTCAATACCATGAAGCCTTCTAAGCCACTTTGAGCATAAGCTTTGCTACAGCAATTACATGAGAATTTAACTCTGGAAAAAAATAACCAGATATTTCATTAATCTTCAGTGTGACTGCAACACAGAAGCCATACAGCCTCCTGCTTGAGCTTGGCTGATTTCAGAAAATCTTCATTAGCAGGTAATACTTCCCAAAAAAGGCATGCAGGATTTTACAAATCTGGAATCTTTGATGAAGAGACCAAGCTAACTATTTTAGGAAGCTGGGGAAGCCTTCTGATGTTTGACATGCACTACTTTAATGCTTTGCTGACATTACAGCTTGCTCAATCCAAAGGTCACAAGCTTTCTCTTTGTGATGGGAGAGGAGGGAGTCATTCCCCCAGAAGACTGTTACTCCATGAAAGAGCCAATGAACTTCTGTTAGAAAAACAGTAACTTCTCCATAGCTATAGCAATGGGCCTTGTTACAAAAGGACAGTGTGATCAGGAATGTTCATCAAGAAACAGAAATGATCTGTAAGCTTCAACTGCAAACCAGCTTCCCTGCTGCTCATGTTTGTCAGCCAGCTGCAGCTTGTACTGGGTCAGTAATCATCACAAGAAGGTGGAGGCAGATAATCCTTATGACGACCTTTTCTTCACTTAAAGTAAAGCACTTGGTCAGACACCACCTGAGCCAGGAGTGTGGCACATTAAACCTCAGAATACTTGACCAACAAAACAGTATTTCAAGTGCATCTGACTTGATTTTCAGGGCAGCATCCATTTAAACATCACCACCACCTTTAAGAGCTTCGCTCCAAGCACGAGCCATTGTGAAAAATCCACATTTTTTGCTCTCATTATTTCCTCCTGCTCTAACAGCAAACCTCTCCACACTCTGACATCAGGTTGGGTTCAGTAGTGGGTTCTGAACTTCAGTCAGAGTCTGTACTGCAGGAAGCAACCTAAGCCTGGCTGCTTAATCACAGAGTCTATGTACCAGTGTTTCAGCTGAAGGAATTGGTTTACAGCCTTCAGTGTTGTAAAACCTGCTGGGGCTCCAGAAAAACAAGTTGGACTTTCTATGCCACAAAAAATTCTGACATTTAATGGCATCCTAAGGAGGTTTTTTTTTTCCTTCAAGAAATGGTTTCAGATTGCCTCTTGGTAAGACTAGCAGGTATTTTAGTTCATTTTTCTGGATAGCTGTTTTGACTAAAGCCACCTGGTCACATTTGAATGTTGCCACAACACATGAAAAACAATGTTTTGATAAGTTTCTTGTAAACACTTCTGCATTTCCTTGACTTTCAGGTTTGGTATCTTAGCTGAATATATGATTTTTTTATATACAACAGTAATAGTCAAGACAAGAATGTCCTGAAGAATAGCAAGGACTAGTATGATACACCTCAGTATACAACTTCAATCTAGCTTCTCTATTCTCGTGCAAACAACCTCATTAGCTTCAATTTTATCCACAGCTCATCTTGAGGAACCAGTTTCATTACAAGACTGGCTGCCATAGTCACTGGCTGTAGCAGTTTCATTCTAGTGGCTTACTAGACTAACCCTGGCAGATTTTCATCACAAAAAGCTAAAGTTTCTCAAATGTGTTTAAAAATCTTATGTGCTTTTTCAGAACTCAGTTTTCAGTTTTTACACAATTGCATCTTGAACATTTCACAACATTTCCCTTTGAAACCATAACCAAAACCCATTAAAAATAGTGAAGAAACCTGAAGCCCCACCCCAGAGCATCCAGATACTTCAGAAAATTGTGACTTGGCAGTCCATGGCAGTTCAGTGTTACTCCTTGATTTAGGTCAGACTTTTTGAGCTCACTGGTCCCTTCCTTTAGCTCTGGACCAAATGTCTCAATACAAACCCACTGGAGGAAGCCAGATCATTCACAATTTTCTGTTTCCAATGTTTGAGGCATACAGAACAGAAGCAAACCCACAGCTATATACCAGCTGGAACAGAGTAGAACCCAAAGTCTCTAGATCCTTGCCTAGTTAATGAGAATTATCCCAAGAAGTGTTAGGTCTAGGATTTTGGATTGTATTATATATGTATATATATATAAATATATATATAGGTATACATATAAATAAAAATAAATAAAAATGTCACATTCCCAACACCAAGTCAGTTTCTTGTTTTTGGAAAGTGGTTAATGTGGGAGCAAAAGATGCAGTGGTTAAAATGACCCAACATCCCCAGAAGAAATGATATGAAGAACAAGGACATTTTGGTATAAAGTTAGTAGTCAAATTCTCCAAGGACGTCTTTTATTTTTGCTTTTGAAATGAACAGCCAAATGTATTTTTTAAACCACCTCCTCGATCTAACACTTAAATTGCCGACATTGTCCAAATTAGTGTCAATTTTTTTTTTTCCTGCAACGTCACTTGGTTCTTGGCTACTAACCTTTCATGTTACTCTTGGATTTGTCAGTTTGCTTGCCTGTGGGGGTTTGGGCCTGCTGCCCCTGCCCACTGGAAGAGGCTGCCTGCTGTGCTGCTTTTTGCTTTAACATCGTCCAGTCGAATGTGTAGTCATATTGGTGGTTCAAGGTCCTAGAAAAGAGGGAAACACTTTACTGGAACACATCCCGACTTCCTTATGGCTAATACCAAGAAGCCTTTGCTGAAACCCCAGAACTAGAGGTTAACTCTTTTTGTAAGCTGCTTTGGAGATTATGAATGGTTTATAAATGCTAAGTATTACTAACTTAAAGGGATTCTTCAAGCAAGCCCAAATACTATCAAGAAGTGTTATCTTCACTGCTTATGCAAAAGTCTGCATTTGTAGAAGCAGTTCCTCACAACCCAGCTTACCCATTTGTCTGCACTGAGGTTCTCAGCTTTATTTCTATTTTATTTTTTTTAATATACAGTTGTAAGGACAGACTGCAGTATTGTATATTATCAAATAAGAACTACTTCAGATTCCAGAGACCTGGAGGAAGGCTCTTGACAGATCATTACCAGCTCCTCCTCTGGCAGATGTTGTTCACTCCACAAGGTTCAGCTTGTTCTGGTTTTCTAACAAGCTCAATGCAACAGCACTATTCCCCTCCACTGCAATCCATCTCCTGGGCACCACTGTTAGTCCCATCAGCCATCTCCAAACATAACAAGCTTCTAAGACTTCTACCAAGGGGTCAATTTCTTAAGCTATCTGCACCAGAACTCGAAGCGTGGGCTCAACCCTTTAGCATTAGCAATCAGAGCACGCCACACAAATAAAAGAATCTTTTCCTTCATGTTTAACATTGAACAGTGTTTTTCAGGTCCTTTAAACAGCTTTTCCAACTCCGAAATGAAAGTCCCAGAACTCCCTACACCACACACATATGGAGCAGCTTTCTGCAGCACAAGTCCCACAGAGCAGTTACCAACTGGTAAAGCACTGACAGATTTCTGGAGTTTTCCACTTTGAGACTGACCTGAAAAGAATACGGAATAATTGCCTCAGATACATGTAATCTGGTGCCTCTTCAAAGCGCAGGCCACGACAGTAGTTCAGATACATGGCAAATTCTGCAGGGAATCCCTGTAAATCAACAACGTTAATCAAGCCATGGCTTGCAGCAAAAAGCTTCTAACAACGCTGTAAGAAGGCAAAAAGCTGTATTTGTCTATAATGGTAGAGAAAAATTGGCTGAAGATTCGTAAGTGGAAATTCCACTTTGCCTCTAGCTATTAATTTATTCTGTATTTCAGAAAGTGGATTTGATCAGGAAGGTTCCAGGCACATGTTCCTTCCCCAGAACTGTTACCCAATGTACGTTTCGCAATCACAAGTTCTCTGTTACAAAAATCTTCCACACAGAAGTAATTAAAGCACTTCATTCATCCTAAGTACACCTAGTTCTTACTAACTAGTCTCTGAAATTAGTAGTAATTGTGTCTTGAAGATCCCACTCATGTCTCCTTGATAAGCATACTAGAGGCAAGGTCAGTTATCACTATTAAGTGAGAAGACTTAACCCATGAAAACCTTTCTCAAAGATTACATATTTACACATTTAATGCTCTATTAAAGCCTACATATAAATAGGTAATAGCATACAGTCTAGGGCTGTGCTACAAGAAAAGAGCAATCACAGTTCAGCAGTTTGGAATATGCTGTCAAGACTAAGATGTGCATGACTAGAAAGTGCAATCATTGGTGCTGCTGTTTGATGTGCAAATGCTACCAAGTGTTTTCAAGGACCTGTGTTAATTAGCATGTCTCTGTCACAGTTCAAGAGAAATCTTAAGACCCAAAGCACAGCGCTGGAAAAACATTCTGCAACGTGGCTTTAAACTTCACTTGACATCCAACTCCACTACAGCCTCTATTTGAGACAGAGAAGACAATAGGAACAATCTTGAAGAGGCAGAAACAAGTCTGTATGGGCAAGCTATACAGCTCCACCTTGGTTTCATTTATCCAAGAAGGCACATGTAGAACTTCCACGGTAGAAGTGGAAGAAATCACCAAGCCTGACCTAAGAGGGCCGGAGAGGTTGCACAGCCAACAGTCACCAAGAACTGCAACGATGGTGGCATGAGCTATGCCAAGAAATGCCCCGTTACAGGCATTCACAGTCTTGCTGGGTGGCCAAACACAAGGCACCCGTGACTGCCAGAGGAGTATTATTCAGCAGCAAATGCTGCGTGAGATTAATATACTGCCTCCAGTTTGAAAAAAAAAAAACCACCACCCAACAAACAACCCAAAAACCAACAAAAAGACACCAACAAGAAAAGAACTTCTATTTCACAGTATGACATCATTTGGAAAACTCTTACCTTACACAAAACCTCAACAGGAGTGGACATTTTCTTTTCACTAATCTTTTCATACTTTTGCTTCTTTGTTGCAGCCTGTGGAACATGTAGGTCACAATATAAGAGATATTGTGCAACACTGGATTAACAAGGACAGTAGCAAAAAAAAATAAAAATGACAAAAATCCTTTGGTCAACCATAAGTATTTTATGTGAAATCTCCAAGTCCCACACACTTACTGCAAAGAGAATGAAGGTCAATCTGGTATTAAGATTTGGACACAGTTTAATACCATTTGTCGCAGTCTAATGCTTCCATCACATGGCACAGCTCGTGTAGTTCTAGCTGCTGCTTTTGTCCATTAAACAGACCAGACTTGCATTTACATTTGCCAAAGTTCTATTAATTCCCACTCAGTACCCTACTGAAGGGCTGCCTGCCTGTTTCAGTACGCAGCCATTACATTCATTTGCATCTGAAGGGTTCTGGTGTTTCACAAGCTGCTGCCTTTTGAGAAAACTTGCAGCTGCAACACCATTTGAGTTACACAACTCTCACAGAGGAAGAAAAACAATTAAAACATGAAAACAAATCACTGAAGTCTATATCACAGAAAGAAGAAATATTTGCCATGCTTGTACTTGGCTACCATACACAAAAATACTTGAAACAAGTCTGTCACAGCAAATAATTACTCAGTCATGCCATAAACTGGGCTGAAGATACCACTGAAGCCTAACTTGCTAGGCAAGGAATTCCATGCTCTCTACAGCAAATCAAAAAGCCACTAACAATGTTAGTTTCTACTTCCCAAAAAGGGCCTCAGCCTACAACAATGTGCAAAGATGATGTAAGCTATTGTTTAGCATAAATTTTAAGACAATCGAACGATGCACGTTTCGCCTGCTGCACGAGAAGCAGAAAGAACCTTTCTTCTTCAAGTATCATGCCTTGGGAAAAGCTGCTTTGTGTAACTAAGCTAAATATTATATACAAGCACCTATCCAGGGCAGCAGACAGAAGCACGATACCTGAACATGGAAAAAAAAAACCAAAATCAACATAACCTACCTTTAATCCTTGCCAAGGCAGACTGGTTCTGTTGAAGTACATCAATACATAACCTAGAGACTCCATGTCATCCCGACGACTGCAGAAAGAGGAAGAACATCATGGATTACAAAATTTAGCATTTCATAAGTTGTTCCAAATAGTGCAAGAATTAAAATTTATTTTTTTATATATAAAAAGAATAATTAAGGAATAAAACCTAAGCTTTGGTGGAAAGGATGGTCTCTTTCTAATACAGCTAAGACATCTAGGTGTGCAGGATTCCACTGGCAGGCATGTAACAAGTCTTCACAAACTGGAAGGAGATCGTATTAATTTTTCAAGCAAGGAATAGTCAGTAGGTATTGTGTGTGCTAAGTTTCCATCTGCAATTACATTAGAATAAGTTGGGAAACAAAAACTTTGAAAAATAAACCATGAAACATTAATGTCTACGGACATGCATTGTAAGAGGGACGCGTGACATTAGCCTTCACTTCATTTAGGTAATTTTTCCCTGAGCCTTGCCTCAGTTTGGGACCAACACCAAACATCTAGCCCCGAAAGGGTGTAACTCCATTCTTTCTCCACTTCTGCCAAAATACTCTAAGTTGTCTCCATGATTTTTAGAAGACAAGCAATATATAGGAATCATCAAGCTGGCTGGTGCCTCTGCTTTCTTCCTACAAGAAGTCTGTTTCAAGGCAGCTAGAGAACTCCAAAGTTATCCAGCCACAGAGTTCACTGACAATTTGCAGGCAAATGCTCATCTAAAGGCTTCAAATGTCTTCTGTACTGCGTATGCTCCAGGTCCACACTTCAGCCACATGAACACCATCATCATACTTTGCTACTCAGCTTTCACAATTACTAAGCCTAGTAGAGTTCACTGAAGTGGAAAAAACACTGTGATTTTTTTTTTCCCCTCTTGGCAAAGTTGCCTTTTCCCATCTGTAGCAGAATCAGATTTTTCCTCTGACTGCCCCTCTGCAGCTGACAGCTACTTAACATGAGACAGAAAAATAACTTATTCTTCTCCTCCCAGCTCCCTTATCAAGGGAACCTGACAGGTATTGCTGCTGTTTTGCCATCCAAGCAGAACTGCAAGAAAAGCATTTAAATGGTGACAGGAAAGACTATGCACCTACTACCCCCAGAAGGGAGCAAAAGGCTGAGAGCAGTATCACAAACAGGGTTATACATATGAGTGAGGATAAACCAGCTCCTTTTAAGTGAGAACAACCTAAGAACCTGGACAGCTCTGTCTTCAGATCTTGGTATCAGAGGAAAGAAGTTGTAGGTGGTGCTTTGTGTTATAGCCAACCCAGTATAACCACTAATAATCATCAGAATGGCCTGTCTGTCACCCTCCTCATCTTCCAGCTCTGACCCTTTGGGGGAAGCGTTCAGGGAGCTATCCCAGAAGAAAATCAGCTTGGCTCCTTAAACCATTTCACCACAAGGGCAAAAAAGCATTAGCTACACCCAGGGGTCAGGGGAAAAAAAAGATTATTTCACTCCTCTTGACAGCAGCTAGCTCTGAGGTCATCTCAGCTGGAAGATGAAACCTCAGCCAGAGACAGGGGGGTGAAAAGTGATACTAAGACCACAAACTCTGTCCTGCAAAACCCACTAATTCTATTAGAATTGCAGATTTTAATCACCAACAGGATTCGCTGAACCAGTATGGGGACATGACATTAAATAAAGCAATAAAGGGATTCACAGTTTCCATCCTCCATCCAGTTCATTGTTGTCATGCTTAGTTTCATGATTTTGTAGGAGGAAACATTTAGTTCTGTGAATCTGTAGCAGATATATTACATTTCACTTTACACTGATAGAAGTTGTTTTCAGGATTTGGAAAACAAGACAATACTCTCCATTACTAAAACAAGGAAAGACTAACACTGCAAGCAGCTCCAAGAATAACTGTCACTGCATATAGGAAAACATGTTCTGGAACAGTTACAGTACAGCACTAGCAGCTGAAATATTCTGCCATAAACTTCAGAACTGGTTTCTCTTGATTACAGTATTACTTGTTTGCCTCACTGTGGGCTTGATCTACAGTTTAATAGCTTTCAGCATGCACCAAGCTGTATTTCTAATTATACTAGCATTCCCAGTGCCAGGAGAAATAGTACAAGACCTAATTTCAAAAGCAGTAGTCCTCTGCAGCTCCCTCCCTTCACTGTAAGGTGCTATTCCCTTACGAGAGCAGCTTGGGTTCTAGGAAATGTGCTTCAGAAGTGATGCCTGTCATCTACCCTAATTAACCCACATATCAAGTAGGCTTAAATAATGACAGTCAGACAATGGAATAAAGAACCCTAAGGAAATTAAACAGGAAAAATTAAGCATTTTAAAGCACCAAATATTTTTAAGTTACACATTCTGCTGAAGTTAACCACTAGAAATTCTGTCAGTGCCAGCTTGATTAAACTGAAGGTCAGAGGCACAGACATTCATGGAAGTTTCAAGCATGGCTAAGCAACCTCAGCATCATGTGGTAAAGCCACATTATTACACTGATACATTACAATACCTAGACAACACAAGTAAGGGAGGCATCATTTCATAACTCATGAGTACCTAAAATACACCTCCAAACAACCTAAAGTGCTATTGCCACTGGACCACTGCTAGGATACTGTAGTAGCAATATGCTTTTGATCCAGATGATGAAAAGTATTTTCTATTAAGCAAAGCTCAAACATATATACACACAGACACAGCCATGGTTGGGTAGACCAGAAAGCCAAACACAGTGAGTGAAGTAGATCTTTAAGTCTTGCTTGCCAGCAAAAGGATAACCAATAGTTTACTAACTTGAAGGGAGACTGAAAAAACAGGACAGACACCAGCTGTAGAACACCCTTTATAGCTACAGAACTGCATCTCCTTCCAGTCAGCAGTGGCATCAGCAGGTACCAACACAATCAGGAAGTGCACCATTTTATGTGCGAAGGTTCTGACAGATACACAAAAGTATAGCTTATCCTTTAAAAAAAACACAAACCAACCCAAAACTGCACGCAGAACATCCCCCTGATGCCTGCAAGACTTAAGACTCTCTTCAAGAGGCAAATTAAGTGCTTGGATTTTTTTTCCCCTACCCTTGAATTGGCAAGGAAAAAGAAAAGCACTTGCAAATGGATCTATCCACTTATTCATGTAAAGCTATTTCAGACACTTCAGAACATTACAAATAAGATCATCTTGCGGTCTTCAAAAGCAGAGCAGTAATCTCCTTGAACTCACCTCTGCTCAATGCCAAGATGTGCATTGATACTGGCATATCGAGCTGTGCCAGTGAGATTTTTGTCTTCTCTGTATGGTATGTGTTGCCTTGTCCTGTTGTCCCGGTACTTTTTGGCCAAACCAAAGTCAATAAGGAATAACTTAAAGAAAAATAAAAATAGGTTATATTCCTATACAATGCAAGAAATCCCCAACCTCTTTCACTAGGCTTTAGCTACATTTTAAAGACACCCACACAATATAACAGCCTACAGTTAAGAGGAAGCAAAGTAACAGTGCAGAGTCACAGCTAGCTTTAACTAGCCACTTCAACACAGTGAGTTAGTTCAAGTCTGTTCTCAACCCAGTGGAACAGATGAGGCTGTGCTACTCAGCATCTGCAGCTATTTTACATTACTATTGTAGTTTGTATCGCATTAGCTCAGTAACTACAGTGTGCAGCTGAGGGAGGAAACTAATATGTGCAAAAGCTCACTTTGACAAAGACCCACTCACACCAGAGCAGCTCACACACACACAGAGTTAATGGCAGCTCAGCAGCTTAATGCAGGTGATGCACATCCTGTACTCTGGGCCTTGAAGAACACCGGCCATTCCGCAGAGCATAAGGCCAAAACATTCAACAGCAAACAAGACATCTTGCTTTCAATCATATGCTCACTTTAAGACTCCCAGAACACTATCACAGCAGCATGAGGATATTAATACAGCCAGGAAGCTAGAGCCTAGTACATGGAATCCAATTTAGGTTTCTAATAACTAAGCTCACCCGATGATTTGATACTTAGCAACAACTGAGTGTGTGCTAATTAGCATGCTAACAGCCAGCCTGTCTACAAAGGTTAACACAAACTGTACCTGCTTGTGACAAGATTTCAAGACTAGGTGAAAAAAGCTGAGGCAGAAGTACAGAAGAAGCATTTAAAATTCTAGCAATCAGCCTTTGAGCTACAAATCATCAGGCTGAGCTCCTGATTCCAACAGTGGATTAATGCTACAAGATCAGGGACTACAATCCCTAAAAAAAGTAACTTAGCTGGGGGGAGAAGAGATGATGGAAAGACGACAGAAGGTTCAAGAAATTCTCAGTAAAAATCTAAGCAGTACCATCTGAAAGGTAATTCCAGACCAGAAGATGCAGCTCTTAGACACAAACAAGTACTGCAGATCGATATGCAGCTACAGCTGCACCCAGGGCTGAAACAAGGGGTCACTGTGGCACACTGCAAGTGCTGTCAACTATAGTGACACACTATAGGGACATGGAAGCATTAAAGACACTGAAAGACTGAAAGTTTCTGAATTGCACACTAGGTATGCTTTGGAATTCTGGTTGAAGAAGATTTTTCTCAACTACATTAGTCTAGAAGGGGAAAAACCAAAGCTAAAAACCTCTTAAAACTACTGATGCCTGAGCAGAAAACCTTGAGCTGAAGTCTTGCTGTGAGTTTTGTGTACCCACAACGCACAGCAGTTTATATTTGGTGTTCTAGAGAAAGTCACCCCGGAAGTCCAGAATGCTTTGAGCAAGAGGAGGTAAAAACAAGTTTTTAAAGCAACTACACTGGACAGTTCGGGGAAGTAGGGATCTTGTCTTTGTTGCACGTGGCACAGCTACCACTAGAGGTAGTTAGTCACATAGTGAGCATGGACATGTTCTCCAGCTACCAGGAAATCAGCGATTTTGATACTAAACTCCGAAAGCAGATAGTATAAAAGCTATGTGATTACAACACTGCAAATGCAACTTTCCTAGAAGCAAAGTCTGAGTTCAAATGCAATCCCTGATTTTCTGATTAGGGCTTTCTGATCTGATGACAGCCTCTGATGTCTAGCTTGCTATAGTTACTTTTATAGGGCCTTTGCTTAGTACTTTAAACAAAACACCGTGCCTTGAGAAGGAGGAAAAAACCCAAACACTATACATATCAGAGTATTTTGATCACACATTAAGTTACAAATGCTTTAAACAATTCCCTCTTCACATACTTTCTGTAATCCTGGGGATCCTGGAATTAATGGTATAAAAGGACAAAGTCACAGTTCATGAATCAAAATAGTTAACACTGGGAGTGTGCCTGTAACACAGTTGGTGTCTAGCCCTGTTTAGCATGGGCATGCTAAGACTACTTTCTTCAAAAGAGTTCTAGAAATAAAAGATGCTCTGCCTCTTCCACAGCTACTACAAGCTCTCAATATTAGACCTGAACAAGGTAAGTCTGCCTTCTCTCAAGAGGTATGGGTAGAACCTCTTAGAAAAAACACAACCAGAAACAAACCCAGAAGGAATCAATTCAGTAACACAGACCTGCTTTAGACTAGACAAGTAACTGTGTGTTTACTTTACAGCACTGATTTCTCTAGGGAAGTTTACTGTTCCCTAGCTTAGACACATTCTGCATTTCCCATTCTGAATGGGTGGAAGACAAAGGAGTAAATCCATCTTGCAAAGAGTTAAGTTGGAAGATACAGCCTGATTTGGATGAGCACAGAATGTACTGATGCCAGCCAGCAGGAACACAGATGTATTCCCACAGATAACCTCATACCACCTCCATTCTGTTTGTTGCATGATCAGCAGGAAACTGGAGAAGTAGGGCAAAATTTTTGCCAAGAGCAACTAGAGAAGTAGATCAAAGTCTCTGCCTCAACTGATAAGAAAGTTTCAGAAGCAGACAACAGAAGCCTGTCAGCTTGCATACAGCAGCTAGCTGTCCAGGATTTAATATGTGAAGACTATCATTGTGGAAAGCTACAGACTGATTCTATGGCCAAACTCCTGAGCTATGATTCATATTCAGCAATTTCCAGCTGTCCTGCTACAAACTGGCATATGTCTTCATTGCTCTCCAATTCATCTTCTCTTAAAGAGTCAGGAGTACTACATTTAACTCTACAAGATAAGCTCAGGCTTCTCCTAGACACAGCTTGTTGGGAGTAATTTCATTTTATAAGCACAATGGATGAAAAGATGAGAGCCCTCATTACACACTCGGAAAACTTTTTAACAAAAACTGCAAAGGAAGGAGTCTGGCTGAAGCGATAACAGAACTTCTCCACGTGCAATCAGAGACACTGCAGGAACCCTACAGGAAGGCAAGCAGACAGCCCTATGCAGAAGCCCTGCTATTTCACTAGGCTGGCATGTCTATCCTTCAACACTTCCAATAGATTGAGTTTTCAAGGACAAAAATGAAACCTGCTCCTGCATCTGAAATCAAGCACGTACATTTAGCCTTTTTTACTATCAAGTTTAGAAATAATTCCACCATTTAAACAAGCGCCACAGGGAAACATCTTAGTAATGTTACATGTTTGCCAAGTATGTCTGAATAATGCCAACATAAGAGGTGCTTTTGCAAGGTCTACATTCTCCAGGAAAAAAAAACCGAAACCAAAACAAAACAACGAAACAAAAATAAAGCACATGAATTTTGGGGTTGAGGTTGGAATAGGAGACAGTTCAGACCTGGTTTAATCCTGAGAAAGATGGGTCCTGAGAAGTACTAACAGTCATGCTTCTTTTCCTCTTCCCCACTGGAGATTCTAAACACTGAACAAACAATAGAGGGTGGCAGTGCATCAAACAGTATTGCTTACATTGCAACAATGGCTGGCGCAGACAGGCAACACCGAGGCGTTCGAGAAAGAACAGGGTAGCCAAATGCCATCCTTCTTCCACTAAGCACTGTACTTTTCAAAAAACTAGGTATGTTGGTATTTTAATTTTTTAAATTTTTTTTTTTTTTTTTTCGTTTTCCAAGGAGAACATTTGAAAGAGGCAACGAGGTAAATTTCAACTGTGAGCCAGTCCAAAATGGCACTGCCTTAACCGGGGATTGCAACGGTGACATTTGGCTCTATTAAAAAAGGAAATTGAGTTTTGCTTACAAAAGCATCCTTTGGTTCCACAAACTGCCCTTCCCCCAAAAGACATTTAGAAAAAGTAAATCTTCAGTAAGGAAGAGGTAGAAGGCATTTAGTCACCTTAAAGTTTACTTTCATAAGCATGCAGGGCTTGTTTCTAGCAGAGCTGAAAATTCATCTTTTAAGGTGGGAGCAAAATTTCTCCCAGTCACCAAATTAAAATTTGAAAAAGTTGTTTTTTTGGTTTTTTTATATATAACTGGCAGGAAGCTACTGGAACAAGATTACCATGCTATTCTAGTCTTTAAACTGTGTATAGTCATCTCTAAAAAAAAACCCCAAACTATACTTAGGTAGAAAAGAAGAAAAAGTAAATAGTGCATGGTGTGGCAAGTGTTTCCTAGATAAAGCACTTGGCTCCAAACTAAATAACCCTTTGCTCATTGTGCTCATGTAAACCTATCGACTTGCACTTCTGTCAGGAGCTACCTCCCTCATCTCTATACCCCTGCAGCAGTCAGGAAGCCCATGACTGGGCGTTCACCGCTGTATCACTGCGTGGCTCTCTAACTAGTCCACTAATGGGGAAAAAAAAAAAACACTCCACAATGGTTTACAGGCAATTTTGGTTTTCATTTCAACTGATTCAAATCTAATGTATTCTTCCACTAAAGTAATAAGCACGGCAGCAATTTCTAGGCCATTAATCCACATCTAGATGAAACAGAGTGCAGCAATGCCAACCTAGCATGACTGGGCAAAAGTGTAGAAAAATGGCTCAAAAAGAACAATAGGAAATCAGAAACTAAAACTAGAAAAAAAAATAAAATTACAAGTTTAAGTTACTCTAAGTCATGCCAGAAAATTAAGGAGCCTAACTGCTCAACACAGCAGAGAAAAATAGAGTCGTACAGAGTGAAAGTATGAAACTTGGGAACAAGCAAAGTTTAACAACAACAGGATTACATAGACTGCCTTTCAACTGGACTTAACGAGCTTTTCCAACAATGGCTGGATCTAAACATTCAGTGCACTGCACCTCTTCAGACAAGAGCTGTTATCTCATGTTCATCAAGCTTTCCCCTTCTAATGCTCATGGCCCTGAAGTTGGCATTCATACAGGCAAACAAAGGTAAACATTTTAAATGCTAGTAGTCCCTAAAGAGATGAGACGTTCTTGGATGGCGTATAGAGAAGATAAGTGGGAATCTTGCTTCCAATAAACAGCTTGATCACAGACATTTGTCCTGAAGTTAATTTCTATTAAGTAGCATGCTTAATGCATTGCCAATGCTGCCTGTCTGCCCGAGCTCAACATACAAATTGCAGGATTAAGTGTATTTCTCAAGAGAACTAAAATTAAAAAAAATAAATCTTCTATATAAGGTTTTCAACAGGAAACATGCACCTCTGACTATATTTACCCACCCAAACAAGTGCAACCACCTCAGCCCACCCCCACTCCCCCCCCAGTAAATCGAGAGTAGTTTGTTATACAACATAATTCATGTACTCTACAACTTAACAGTTTTCCATCAACATATTTGCATACTTTTTTATTTATAAAGGTCTACATGTTGGCTATTAGGTGTATCCACAAAGCTGATGGATGAAGAGTTCTCTTTACCAGTCTGTCACTGCAAGATTTAATGCCCTGATGACTGGTAGGTCAGAAGCTCCCACGCTGGCACAAATTCTTTTCATTCCACGAAGTCAGCCCCAAAGCCAAACATAAGATTTGACTTTATCATTGAGGGGAAAAAAATGCTATTACAACAGTCACCTCGATGATGAGACTCCATCGTTCAGAAAAGTAGCTAAATTATCTAGGGTTAGTTTATAAGCTTGTTGCAAGCCTAGAAATCATCTAGGCAATCAAGTGCATCTCAGAGGGTGGGTCAGAGCCCCAGGTGTATGCCACTGCATTTAGAAGCAGGCACTGAAATCCAAGTTCTCACATCAAAGAACCACAGTTTAGCATCCAAACCAGCAGTTTTTAGCAATGAGCTTTAACAAGGTTGTGCAGCTTGAATCAAGTTACATAGCCATTCCCTTTGGATCTTTGAAACAAAGAGCAGTAGACTAACCTTATTACAGTGACGCCCAATACCCATTAGGAAGTTATCTGGTTTAATGTCTCTGTGTATAAAATTCTTTGTGTGCACATATTCAATTCTACTGATCATCTGTAAAAAAAAATATCAGCAATGATAAAACAGGTAATATTTCAATGAGAACAATACAATTCACTTAAAACTTCAATAAAAGCATGAACCTTTAGTGTTACCTTCCTCAGCAACTTAAGTTTATATATTTGCTCAATGAAAACCTAGTGGATTGGGGTTTTTTATTGATTTTTTTTTTATTCCGTTCAAAGAAATTTATCTTTCTTATATGTTAAAATTCCATAATCTTGGTCAGGAAACGGCAGATTAAATACCTGAAAATGTTTCCCAGACATTCAAGTTCCAGTTTTAACTATATCTTTCATATTTCTTTCTTACTTCAAACAAAGCTTTTCTATACCTACCACAAGACAATTTTAAAGCTCATTCCCACCCCCACCGAACCAGTTATTCATTCATCTGGTTATTCATTCACTACCAAGCATCACTCTTCCAGGTAACAGTTTTTACAGAACAAGTAATAACACGATTGTGGCCCTTACTGTCACATCTAGGCTACAACGCTCAAGGAATGTCAGCAAGGATGACACAGAGAAACTCTGGCAAATCCATATCGTCATATAAGGTCATGCCATTTCCTGTGCATGAGATCACAGCACATTTGTGGTACAGTTTCCCAGCTACTAAAAGACTCTTCATGCAGTCTTTGGCGAGTTGAATTGTTACATCATACCCTTGACAGCTGTTCTGCTGGACTATGCCCTACAAACCAGCTCCGTGCACTGGTATCATACATCCCGTCTGTTTCCCAGATGACAACTAATTAGTGTTTCTCATTCAAAGGAATACTGCAGAAACCCCATGGAGATTCCCTGGAGATGCTGTAACACCCAGACTCCAGCGAACTGAGCCAGCAAATGGCCCTCTGAAGCAAGAGTACCACTCACTTAAGGCTGCTGAGAACATAGACAGCTGACCTTGTCTCCATACAAAAGCTGTGAGCTTCCTTGGCCAAGAGCCTGGAATTCTACAAGCATCTGGCTTAGTGACAGCTTGGTACTAACATCAGTTATGTAATATTAGATGAAATTTAAACTACCATTGAAAATTTAACTCGAGAAACCCTTGCTGCTTTTCAAGTAACTGAAGACAGCACAATCAAGCTACTTTTTAAACAGCAAGAAACAGGGGTGGCCAAATGCTGTATTCTCAGGACCAAGTTGAAAAAAACATCAACTGCTAGAAAAAGACGCTAACAGTCCTGAGTTTTAGAGACCTTGATTAAGTTTGAGGTAGAGTGGTGGCTCCACTAACAACTTTAAGAACTGTATTTAAGCACCACAACAACTAAACCAGTATTTATTAGCTCATGGTCTCGTAGCAGAAGTCACAGGAGGTTGTGAGTGCACAGTGACTTTCAGTAAGAACAGCCCCACAGACTCAGGTGTTGGCCACCTGTCACCCCAGCTGGCCAACAGGCAACAGGCTGCCACTGAGTCTCATCAACCAAACTGGAGATTGCTCCAGACCTTCTAATACCACCTCCATGGCTGATATGGGGAATTAATCCACATGTATTAGTCTTGATGCTTAACTGAAGTTGCACTTGGTAGATCTGCATCATCAAGGAACTGGTATCTGCACTGCCCTCCCACGACAGTTCATTTTATATGCACAGCACACAGAAGCCACCATTACTCCCTTCCTATATAGGTCAAGTGTTCACGTAGCTCTGTGCAACACTGCAGAACACAATCTTTAACCCACTTACAAAGAAGCACACTGCACAAAATACTTGAGGGGTTTTAAGTCCCTCGCAGGAAGATGCGTACGTACCTGGTCTGCTAACATAAGTACTGTTTTCATCGTAAACCTGCGAGAACAGAAGTTGAATAGGTCTTCGAGGCTGGGACCAAGAAGATCCATAACTAGAACATTGTAGTCCTTTTCTTGACCATACCACCTGCAACAAAGAAAAGGATTCAGCATTAGCAGGAATCCTAACGAAGCCCAGGATCTCGTTAGCCCTCTTGGCTGCAAGGGTGTGCTGTTGACTAATGTTCAATCCTGAAAGCTAAAGACTAAAGCTGCTAGTGTCTTATTTTCCCTGGAAATAAAGTCTGAGGACAGAACAGAATACACAAGTTGGCAAGAGTGCACACATTCAGTTTTCCCTGAAGAGGAAACACTACTACACTTGAGCAGCAACTGAAATACCAAACCAAAATCAAAACGCAATTGAAGCAGAAGCCATTACGTGTCAATATACTGAAGCGTGTGTACAGAGTCTAAACTGAAGCTCATCTGCACGACAGGTTAACACAGGAAACAACAACAGGAGTGTATTTGACGTGACAGAAAACACCTTTAAATGCTTTACGTTTTCTTTTCAGTTATGACTTCTCTGCAAGACCAGAGCAGCTCATACAGATACTACCTCTCCATTCATTCACATTTAACAAACAGCAGTCAAGTCCTACTGTCCTGTTAAGTAGAAGATAAAGGCTCTTAACCAGGTCTTCAGTATCATAAAAGGAAAAACACTTAAGTGCCATAAAAGCAAAAATCCAGCAGTAGCAGTATCAACTGCAGCCAGATGTGAGATCCACCTTTAAGCATCTGACCTATCAATCTGGGGCAAAAAATTAAGTGTGGTAAAAGCAGAAGGCCTTCCATGCATTTTTTTCATTAATTCATGTCTAGCATTTCCATCACAATATCACTTGATGTTATCTGCAACTGGAGGATAGTATTTTACCACCTGAGCTGCCTGAGAAGACCTGAAGTCTCATCCTTCATTTCTGCAAATCTCAGCTGTGAATTTCCATACTTCAAATAGGCACTGAAGACAGAAGCTGAATATTCTTCTCTATAGTCTTTGTGCATTCTGGATACCTACAATTAAGTGAAGTGTGTGTGGAAAAACAGTTATGAAGCTGTGCTGAGTACTAGTACATCACTGTAAAGATTCAACACCTTATTGATCAGAAGGCTGCATTTTGCCTTTGCTAGGCCTAGTCCTTATGACAAGGACTTGGTACCAGAAGTCAGCACATAAGGCACTGACCAGATCTCTCCCGGAGAAGTCTTGAAGTATCCTACAAGAGTGGTGCAGACATGGATATGCCCTGTAATAAGAGCTTGCAGATTAAAAAAAATAATCAAGGTTCAGCTCAAACACAGAGGCTGGGGCTTAAAGATCTGTACAGACATTTTATTTCCACTTTAGGCAATGATTCCAGAAGACTAATTCACAGTTGTCTGGAATATAGTTACCAGTGATAAAGCCAAAAAATTCGTTGGTACTCACTGGATTCCAAGCTTACTCAGGGCAGGAAACTAAAACATTTACAGAATCTCAGAGGAAAGATTATGTATTTGGATTTGTTTCAGGAACTACTGGCCTGTACCTTCTCACTGTTGGGATTTCAACAGAAAACATGCACTGCATAATGCAATATTATGAATTTGATAAAAGCTCTACATGAGCTCTGGATCATACACATGGTTCCACAGGTCAGTCTAGGACCTTTATTCATTCCCTAAATCAAAAGGGAATGTGAAACATATGTATTTTGAAAGCAGATGATCAAAAGAAACATCAACAAAAGTTTTCTCCCAATATGTTAATGATCATACCAATACTGCAAGTACTATTTACCAGTTTTTTTGCCTCAGAATGCAAAAACTTTTTAGAAAAATTCACTGAATGTGCTATGATGTACAAACACCCCCCAAACTGGCAAATGACTCCACTAGAAAAAGCTCGTTGCTGGTATTACTTGATAAAGCCTGTAATTTATGAGAAGGTTAGTGTCTGCACTGCAACCTGGCACCAAGCCATGAAGTGTATACATCTTGAAAAGACCTGCCTAGCTAGGCCCTTTTAAGGAGTGATCAGAAGGTAGTTTCAACTGCAAGAGCAGCCAAGAGGAGTATTTAAAAAATGCAACAGCAATGAAGAGAGACTCAAAACAGGATGCTGTTGAGAAAACTTTTTAATCAACTACAAAGCACCTTCAGTTTAAGAATTACTGACAACGCTTATAAATCTACTACTTAGTTCCTATCAAAGTCGCCTACACAAACAGGAGAGTCGTTTTGATGAGGTCCTGTAAAGAACTCCATAGGTCACACCTTAAAATTAAAACATTATGGTCATTAGAGAAATTAGAACTGAATGGAATCATCTGCCTAGCTCTTCTGTCATACGAAGTGTAAGTTCCTTGTGAAAAAGTCTAAAGAATAATGAGCTGAATTGAAGCGTTCTAAGGAGTAAATTAAAATCTAGATAAAATGTGATTTTCTTCAAGAAACAAGTCCAATTTGATGCTAAGCATAACTGTTTTGTACAGTAATGGTTCAGTGCTCAAGACATCACAATATAAGGGAAAAGGATCAAAGATCAATCTTCAACAGTGCTACGAAAATTTAGTTACAGCACCACAGAAAAAGTGAAGCTGATGAAAAAGCAGCCTACCCTGGGAGCTACACTTTAAAAAGCATTTGGTTCCCCTCTGCTTAGCAAGAGCAGTACTTCAGGTTGATTGCACGACCTCCATTTGGCCTATTTCTATATATGCACAAGAAAATTTTAATATCCCGACCATTTTGCACTGGTGGAAAGTAGAACCAACTCTGCAAGACAAAAAAAAATATATGGGACCTCAACATTTGTTTTTGATGTTTACCTACCTGCCTGTAATTCCTCACAGAAGAGTATCGGATATATTAGTTTCTCTACTGACAACTGAAACTTCTCCTTGGGTACTGGAGTAACTCCTGCTGTATTTACTTTGCTAACACTCCAAGTAAGTTTTCATTTCCCTTGGAACATTTCCAGGAAAAATGGGATTAAGTAGTAAGGCTACATTGTGTCCATTCAAATTCTAGTAGCTGCTACTACTGGCAGCCCTGAGTAAAAATGTTAGAAGTCTTGGCTCTTCTTAGCAAACCTTGTATATTATGATATAAGAGAATTTGGCAAGTATTCCCTACTCTCATCTTTGCATAAGCAATGTTAAGATGGCATATAAGCACACATTTCAGACGAGCACAAATTCAGATTACTTTGGCAATGCAAGTTTTAATACTACTGGGCTAAACTGCAAAACAATATGGCAAGAAATTGAATTCTAATTAAAAAAAGCTACCATCTCAGAGAAATCTTCATTAGTTCTAATACTGCAACAACAATGAAACTAGGAGTGAAGTACTGATATGAAGGAATGATCCATACAAAGCCCTGGACAACCATCAGATCTGACTTCTCAGAACACAAGTCCCCACATGTCTGTTATGAGCTCCATGGACTTTTTTCCAAGCACACTCGGGAGTATTCTCACATACTGAATTTGACGAAGCAACAGCAGCAATACATTTTAAGAAGGAAGAGTTTTGGAGGGGAGTGCAAAATGGGAGCAAGAGATTTAACTAGTTGACAGTTCACTTTGGGTGGGTAATGACTCTGCATATAGTTACATAAAATTATTATTTCAAAAATAAGATCAATTACTAGACTAGAAAAAACCATTTCTCTAATTGATTCCCACAGGCTGTATGTCCCATTACGACATACTTCTTAAAGTAAAATATCCAAGCTGCAAGGTGTGCCCAAGCTCACAAACGCACAGAAATGCTTTGTCACTCTCCCTTGTCTCATCTGTTTAAAGCTGCAGATCAAATGACCAGAGATCAGTTAGAATACAGCAAATATCCTTTATGAACCCTTCCGTCAAAGCACGGTTAAAGATTGAACAGTGACCTTAATTTGACTTCAATGACTCCTCTGGTTTGAAAGACCAAGACTCACCACATCAACAAGTTTCCAAATCATGTGGTTTAGCAGCCTGATAGTGTCCCAGTGCACCCACATAGCTGAAATATTGTAACATCTTGAATTTCAGTATTTGTAGCTCTATGCTGACCAACCGAGTCACATGACACGGCGGTTTAACACCAGATCACATGACAAGTGAATGTTTACTTCAACTCATGTGGGGTGTTCCTTTATAATTCCCTTGACTAACTTTGAGACAAGCAAGTGAAACACTGATGCACATCTAGTACTTTGTGGCAAACACAGCAGTCAGGTCTGCCCAAACTCATAAAATCCTTTTTCAGAGATGCATCCTTCAAAAATCGTATGGCATCTATTGCAGCAACTGCCTATTTTGTAAATCATGTCAACAACAAAAGGAACGATGGAGAAAATGTTTGTTAATAGCTTGGTTGGTTTGGTTTTTAACTGAAAACACACTTGTTATAATATTCTCTTCACATCTAGTGCATCTTCTTTTGGAAGGGTCCAGTTGAGGTAGGTCAGCCAGCAAAGAGAGGTGAGTGAAGGGCCAACAGAATCCAGAGACAGGCCATGAAATTACAGGCCCAGTTTCAGACTACTGTACCACTGAAGAGCTTTAGTAGATAACCAGCAGTTCCACCCATTACACTGGCACTTGGAATTACAACAAAGTAACAAAACCAGCACAATTATCAAAGCTGTGTGAGCTGGTCATGTGATGAATAAAAGGATTCAGGAGATTCACATGAAAAAAAAAAATCTCAAATTCAGATCAGGATGAACTAAATTACTAACTGTACAGCTGTTAATCACTGGTAAAGAAACCCAGATCCCATGCCTTCTGAAACCATGAAGGCAGTAAAGGCACAATCACCATTAGTGTACTACAGCTTACTATACGCTGTATACAGCTTACGTAAAGCCTGAGCATCAGCTCAGGGTCATGAGAAAGAGTTCCTACTACCAGAGCAACTGTAACAAGGCGATTCTGTTCCGGCTTCATAAAAGCTCTCCTCAATCAACACCTGCTTTGCCAGGTAACCTATCCACCACTAAATGCTTCTGTCAATTTGATCACCCACTATTCCAGCAGAGGCTACAGAACCTGGAATTACAAACAGAACTGCAGGAGGTCATGCTTTTGTGAGACAAAAAAAAACCTCCTAGTGCCTCACTGCAAGGAAATACAATGCTTCTGTGACAAGACTCGAACAGTTAAGCCTTTAGACTTCCAGAAACCTTTATAGGTCACAGAAAAAGACGACATATTTAGATTTTTTTGATATTACATAAAACTTTTGACACTTTCATAATTCATAGTGTGTAACTCCTGTGATTACTTTGTGTAGTCCTATGCAATTAACTTCCCAGCACTTGAGCTTTCAAACACCATGGTGGAAGAGCTCACGTGACAAAAATTGAGACTGTCAGAAGAACTAAGGTGGCTAAAAAAAAAGCTATTAAACCCAAGTGTACAGTGAACAACCAAGGTTGAAAGAACTCACTAGTAGAATCACCTGAGATCACCTTATTAGTAAGTTTGACAAGTCAGCAGGCACATAAGGGTGAATATGCAAGTCTGGAAGGCCTCATGAACACAAAGGATTCAGACATCCTACAGAAAACCAAATGACACTGAGCTGATGAATACTCTGGAACTGTATTTCACTTCTGCAAACACCAAGTCATTTATAGAAAAGTCTCTGAACTAGGCATTAGTCAGATGATGTGACTAAAGAGAAAACACAGCCCTCCCTGTAATCATATAGCTCTAACATCAGGCATTGCTGAAAAACAGTAAGTAATCCTAACCAGTAAAAGCATTGGCTTTCTACACAAAAACTGTGAAGCAACTGTTGTCAATGCTTAAGGCACTGACATTCAAGCCCTGTGACCAACACTCAAGAGAAGTAACACAAATCAGAACAGGGACAGAAAAGAGACTTCAAGAAAGAAGGAAAGGTGGTGACCTCTGTAATCACGTATTCAAATAGCTCAGCAAGGCAGCTACAAAGTTATGCAACTATTCTTTATAGATACATGACGACTGTAATAGAGAGAAGGTTATTAACAGTAAAACCAAACCCAAAAATCAGGGAAGAAATAAACAGGAGCTGACTGCCTGCTTGTACAAGCATTCATCTTTAGGCACAGAAGCTTGCTCTCCATCAGACAACAGAATCATGAGCACTGCCGTGCCAGCCTAGAAAGTTTGACCACTGCACCTGACTGATTCACACAGAGAATGGCACATTGTCCAAAACAGGTGCTGGATTTGGACCGAAGTGGGCCCTTCTAGTCCCACGTTCTAGACTTCTCGGGACAGAGATCTGACAACTAAGGGGGTTTCAAACAAACTGGTAAGTATATTCTGCCTGTAAAATTACCCTAATTTGAGTCTTAGATATCAAAGCAACAGATAGAAGAAAGGTAACCTCTCATCGTAAGATTCACGTCTAAATTGGCATGTTTTATATTTCTAGTTTATGTCCCCTGAAGCTGGAAAAGCACTTAGCTGTTAGCCAGGTAGGAGTGATATAAATGAACTTACCATAATATGGCACGACTGAAACACTGAAGTGGAATATTTAGCAGATGTCATTTAACATTAGTTGCCATGGTGAGTATGAATTAGGCCACCCAAGTACTAAATAAAGAAACAGCAATGATCACCCTACGCTATGAAGTTAGATAGGCTCTATAAATAAAACCCTGTATCGTTTTTTGGGCAGTTATGAGAGAAATATCAATACATGAAATGTGCCAGTGCAACTCATCTCCTCAGCAATAAGGTAATTTCAGCTGCCCAGTGTTATGCTGCAGGCGTAATGCCAGGTAGTTCACTTGCTGTTTAATAAGGTAGGTTACACCTGGTAGGAAGTGGGGATAACCTAAGTGAAATTCCTTGCGCAAAAGCCAGCAGGTTCAGCTCAGTTGAGAAGGTAAAAGCCATTAATCCACAGCAGGGACAGAAAACACTGCTGAGGAAAACAGGGTCTAAGTAGTACCTCTGCTGATCACCTGTTAGAGTAACACCCAACTGAAAACACATCCTTTTGCAACAGCTGTTCTGCAAAAGCTGAGGTAAAGCAAAGATTAAGAAAAAAAAAAGGAAAAAATATCAAAAAAACCAGTTTCTTGTTTTTTAACTGTGGTTTGTCTTGGATGCTTCTAAGGATTGCACAAAGACCAATTAAGACAGAAGTTTAGATTGCTATAGAACATGAAATAGATTTTCTTTAAAGACATTAATTCTCTTAATAGAAAAAAACTGAGGTATTACAAGAGTAGCTTTTAATTTTACTTTGAGCTACCAGAACAAAAGGCTTCCTCGCATTCTGCTGGAGTGGTTCTGCCCTTCAGTATGCAGCCTTAAAGAATAACAGCTCAATTAACAGGAGGCTCTATTACTAGAACCTTCCTCCTCATTAGCTGCAGACCTAGATGAAAGTATCAGTCTTAGTCTGAAAAGTTTTGTCCTCTTTTCATTGCTAACTGCTAGTTTGAGTGTTTGGGTTTTTTATTGGTTTGAGCTTTTTTGTAGGAGGAAACATGGGGGGGCTGTTTATTGTTTGTGGGTATTTTTCTGGTGGTCTTTTTGCTTCCTGTTTCTTTTGTGGTTTGTTTGTTTTTTTTCTTTAGTGCTGCAGAGTTACTGAGAAAATTTAAAATGAAGGTGTTCGAGAGGCGCACTTACAGATTTTTAAGCCCTGTTAGAGATAAAAATCTGAAGCGCTCAAGGAAAAATCCCTTGCTAGAACAACCCTAAGATGATTACCAAACTTGACCACATTTTTCCATTACATGTATTACTTAGTGAAGATGAGTATGGGCAGAGTCTGTTATTAACAGATTATCCAGCAACATGGCAGCAAGCAAAGAAGAACAAAAATGGTAGATGCTTTCTTTTCATGTTGGTTTTGTTTGGTTTTGCTTTTTTTTTTTTAAAGCTTTACAATATGCTTCATTATTTAGATTGCACAGTGATCTGTGGGTGGCAATTCTGAATTTTGGAAGAACTTGCTGCACTGAAAAGTTCAGAAATGTAAGGATTTATTACTTCAGTTTGCAAGAGAAAGTTACAAAAGAAATAAAAAATTGCTAAGCCAGTGGCTTTTGGTTTTTCAACTTACAAATGATTAAATATTACCCAGATTAACCTCACATGCTGTACATTATCTCTTCAGCCTTGCCCACAGGAGAATACATTCACTGTGTTTCATATTTGCCAGGCTCTCTTCCTGCTTTTAAGAGCAACATTTCTTCCAATACATCACCAAGAGGCACAGCTGGTTCCAGGATAGCTGTTTTCCATTTGAAACTGATGATAACAACACCAAGTTATCCCATGATATTGTCACAAGAAAAATACAAAGCCCACGTCTGCAAGAGTACCTAAAGGCAATCTTTGTAAAGGATTGAAACAATGGTTTATAAACACCATAAATGGCAAAAAGCAAGAGGAGCTGCCACAGATAATTCAAACCACTGATTTTTGTCAAAAGAGCTTTAACAGAGTTACACTATGAACAAAACAACATGCAAAATCACCACACACTCTGCTGCATTCTTCCAAGCCAGAACCAAGAATTCAGGAATAAAGGCAGATAGTCCAAACTAATAGGATCAGTGCCCAGTTAACAAGATTACAGCTAAAAATGCTTTGCCACTGAAAAAAGAGAGGAAAAAAGAAAAAGACAGCTGATGGCTGAGAACAATGAGAATAAGCCCAGCAGAATACTGTGGACTTTGCATTGTGTCCTAAAGGCAGATCAGATTGTTAGAATGTTAAGCTTGGTTCAAGAGCCTTTTGTGAAAAATGAAGGTAATAATTAACCAAAATTTGTAGATCAAGAACAAACCACCGCTTAAAAAAATCCGTAGAGCCTTTATTTAAGGTTTCGTGAAACTGCAGAGACAAGTTCAGAAATGTTGCCACTCTTCCAGGAAAAAAACCCAATAACCAGGAAATTCAAAGATATGCAAGTTTAAAAGGGCTTAGAATATTCAGAGAATAAAGACATTCCAGTTTCAATTTTCTTTGTTATTTTATGTGTAAACAACGAAGGCCCCACGTTCACTCTGCAAGACAAGTGAAGTCTCACAGTTGATCCCATAGAAGCAGTATTAATAAACTTTTAATTCCAGAACTGAGGGGTTTGCTCATTAACTTCCTTGCAGTCAGACAGAAAGGCCATCAAATCAGTCTTAAAGGCTATTAAAAGTTGTTAGGTTACAGATAATTTAAGTGACACTCCAGATACACTCTCTCATCATTACTAAGTTGGTAATCACATCTAAATGCAGAATTCAGTTTTAAGAACATGGGCCCAGAATTAATGGGCAATCAATACCTCTATTATTATTATTAAACTATTATTTCAGTTTAAGTCAAAAGGACCACAGCAGACCAGTAAGACTCCAGTAAGGCAAGGCCACATAACACAACTTCCAGTAAGTTGATCTTGGTCACTGCATTACTTAATTAGATGAAAAATAAAGAACAAGTCCCTCATTCTTAACTGAGGAATGTCACTGTTTCCTAGATGTGCATCACTGAGATAAAAATGCTGCTGAGCCCAGTTTATGCAGCATGGCAGTGGGAAAAGCTTGGAACGATTCACTGATTTTCTATCTAAGGCTCTGTTTGTGCTATCATTGTTTGAAGGTGTCACATTACAGAAATATTAACAAATGTATTGAAAGATTTTTCCTTCACCTTGGTTCATCCTCTAAATATACTAAGCCAAGAACAGCTTATTCCCCACTTGACAGCATACCATTGTAAAACAATGGCAGAAGGGGTATGATCAATTACACATGCAAAGTGACCCAAGCACAAAGTCAGACAGACATTCTCCCAGCTTAGCTGCTGCCAAAAACGCATGTCAGAAAAAGCTTAAACTGTCTGGAACAATATGCAGCTATTTCACTTTGGTCTTCCTCTCTGTAATCACTTACTCTCCTGTTAAGGACCCCGGTGATACATCCCATGTGGTAGGCCAAGTTTTTCCCCTTAGCTACTGTGGGTTCTACTAAATACTAAATAATAAATGTTAATGTTTGTCACAAGAACTGTGCTGGGTACCCTGCTCAGCTTTCTCTTCAAAAATAAATACTATTTAGATTTCTTCAAGCATCACCAGATGTCATCCAGAAAGAAGACAACAACTAGTAACAGAAGCTTAGTCAAAGAACCTGTCAAGCAACATCTGGTACATACAAATAGATTTAAAATTAATGCTGCTTCCAAAGAAAAAAAAAAGTATCCCCCAAAATGTTCTGAAAGACACTTTTGTAGAAAAATACTACAAGGATTAACCATCCGAGAACTTGAAAGTGAAAAACTTTAAGACTTCCTGACATTATCAAATATATCACACACTTTCAGCACAATGAATCAATTGTCTGTGAATCAGAGTTGTTTTCAGTATTGCCTCAGCTATCTTGTTCTTAGCCAGATTCTTGTAATCTTGTATTACTTGGGCAGGAGGGGAGGGTGCGAGGAGGAAGGAAGTGCATGTTCAAGTAAGGCTGTAGTTCCCCCGTGGTGGGGAGACTTAAAGCAGTCACTGGTTACACAGAAAACGAAGTCAAACACAAGAACATCAGATACAGAGGAGAGAAAACTTAAAAGATGACTGCTGTAATAGAAGCTAGAAGCAAGTTTCTCAACATATAAGATCAATTCCTGTATTGCAGCTTTAAATAAAATGCTCTCACAGGACATTTTAAACAAATCCAAGAATTTAAACACTAGTTCACTTCTGTACATGGAAAAGCTGAAAAATTTGCAAATTAGGCCTCATTATAGCACCAAGCATTCCTTTACTTTTTTTAAAAGAGTAGTTTAAGAGTGCCTGCTTTTCCAGTTTTATGATGAAACACCTGATATCCACTTGCAAAAACAGGGATAGCTGGGAAAACAGCCAAAGCAAGTAACTATACTATGACAGCTTTCAAAATGCAATTTCTACTCTTTCAGTTGTGAAATAAAGCATCCATTCGAGGAAAAGGAGGAAACTGTAGTCTAAACTAAAGACTAAACCTGTTTTACGTAAGAAGCCCTGTTTAAGCTGCAAATATTCTCCTTAATTCAGGTATGTTTATTGTATTCCTGCAAAAGGCTGTTGTGAACACGGACAGATGGCCAAGCTAATACTGTCTCCTCTGCTATCCAGCTCCATCTTGCATTCAGGACTACAGCCAGTTGTATCAGGGGGAGGAAGAGGGAAATTATTCATCTCAGAAATGCAGACTTGGTTTAGGTTTTGTCAGAATTACAACGTGACCTAGAATACGTCATCATTATGACCTTACAATAAGCCACTAGTGATACAGGTGCACATACATCCAAATCAGGGAAGGGTTAACAGATTAAAGGAATCCATGGTTTGACCCAGTATCTAAATTGAAATCGTTTCTGCAGCTCAAGAAACAAAACTCCTTTATGGTATAGTGCAAACTAAGACATACTAACTTTGAAAACAATTATTAACGAAGTTTATAGAAAGAGAACAACTTCTTGTACAAAGTCTTTCTGGAGAAAAGTGAAGTTTCATCGACTGATATATAGACTCTGTAGCCAGGAATGAACCTACAACAACATCTCAATAGAAAACTCCTCCTGGAGTCTCCTGCGCCAGATTTTCTTCCAGATCAGGAAATTATTGAACACCATAGAAAGTTTGAGACAGAATGTGGAACAAGGAAGCCGCATAATGAGGAATTGGGAGGGATTAATCTCGGCACTTTAAGCGTACGGAAATCCTAGTGACGCATCTGTTGCGGGTAAGAGCGAGGGGCTGCCATTTCAGTCCTGGTTGAGCTTCCCTGCAGTCTCAAGCCTTGCAACACATAACTATGAAAGGAAAAAGATACATGCCTGAGCACGTCCCTTGTCCCAACACGAGAAGGGGGAGGGTTAATCACGTCCATCCGCCATTTTCTAAGCGGAGGAGGAAGACATGTTGGAATGAAAAAAAAAAAAAAAAAAGAAAGGAAGGGGAAAAAAAAAAAAAAAGAAAGCTAGCAACAAAAGAAAGCAGCCATTTCCAGTACGGCTCCAAACTCTCCACCTCGCCAGGAACACTGGCTCTCACCGAAACAACCTCACACTTTGTTTCTAATCACACCGAGAATTCCTCACAGCTCAGAAACTGCTGCAGGGCTCACTTTCAAAGCACAGCATGTACCGATAAGAAAAGACAGCAGGCAAGTGCGGAGAAGACCCAACTAGTTGTAGAGCTTGAGACGAAGCATTTTTTCCTCCAACAGCCCCATCCTTCCCAGATAAATCTCTTATTAATGACGGTGTCCTGCCTTGTGCTACCATTAAAGAAGTCACTGTACTGGCAGACATGTACAATTCCTACCGTATATGTGGGATGCCAACTCCTCCCTGCAGAATCTTGTATAGTTTGCTTTCATACAGCAGCTGGGGATGTCTAGCCTTCTGAGACTCCAACTTTACAGCAACTTCCTACAGTGAGAGGGAACAAGGAGTCAGAGCAGAGTGTCCACCAAGCACAGCCTTGCCACCGAGGTCTAAGGAGCACAGCACTTCAATATCCCCCACACATCCCTGCTGCAAATGCTCTGTGGTACATATATATTTTTTTATGAGTCTCGGTGTTCAACGTCCTGCATTTTGTTGCATCTTCAAATAAAATCCATATTGTGAAGATTCGTACATAAATATCCATCCCAGGTCATGAAATTGAGCTGGAGATGTAAAGTCTTCAGATCCATATAAGTGAGGAAGAACATACGTGGGTGTTTCTTCTTTACAGCTCAGAGCCATGAGGGGGAGGAAGGGGGGGAAAAAAAACCCCAAAACCAAGAAAAAAAAAAAAGAGCTGAAGAAACAGGGGATCTTCTTTGTTTCTATTACTGTTGATGAAGACGAGATAAAGTGTTCCCCAGCAGAGAGAGTGGGGGGGATAGATGACTGGTGGGAGAGGGACGACTTGAGCTGCTCATAAAAGACAAAGTATGTTTTTCCACAATGGTGGCCTCCGCTCCCTACCCCTCACAACAACTACCGGGTGGCGAAGAAGCCCAGGGCCGCCCGGCTCCGCCGTCGGAAGCGGCAGTGCCACCCCCGCAGCGACGAAGGCTCCCGGCGGGGGAAGCCCCTCAGCCCCTGGGTACGGCACCTTCGCTCCCCCACCTCCTCGGCCAGCCTGGTGCCTCGCAAGCAGCGATACCGGGGGGGGGAAGCGGAGGGGGGGGGGTGGGGGAAACAGGCTTCAGATCAGCCTCGGGAAGGTTATGGCTGGGCCCCGGTTCCCCCCGGAGGTGCGGAAGGGACCGCGCCGACGGGCCCAAGGAGGTGAGGGAGTGCGAGCCGCCCTTACCTCCCCGTTGGTGATGTTGATCGCCAAATAGATGTCCCCGAAGGAGCCCGACCCGATCTTCCGCACCAGCTTGTATTTGCCTCCGACAATGAACTCGGCCTTGGAGCCGCTGCTACTCGCCATGGCGAGGGGCGGCTGAGGGGCCCTCGCGGCGCTGAGAGGCTCGCGGGAAGAAAGAGGGTTCTACCGCCGCCCCGGAGGAGGGGGAAGGGGCAGGGGAGGGAGAAGAGGGGAGGGGGGTGGGGGAGGCAGAACAAGGAAGACCGGTCCCCGCTACTCAGCTCCGGCCGGGCCCCTCCGGTGGGCGCCCCCCTCCGCGGCTCTGTCCCGCTCCCCGGCCGGGCAGCACTCGGCTTTCGGCGCCCTCCAGAAAGACGAGAGGCGGACACCGAAGTGCTATGAGGGCAGGGAACGGGAGAAGGGGGAGGGGAAGGGAAGCGCGAAGCCCCGCTGGCTCCGCCGGGTGCCGGCCGCCGCCGGTCCCTCACTCGGCCGCCGCCGCCATCTTGTCTCTCAGCCACTGCTACCGCGGACACAAAATGCCCCCAGCCTGCAGCCGCCGCTTCTTCACCGCGCGGGGCACGCTGGGAGCGGGGCGGGGCGGCCGGCGCGCGTGCGCGGAGGGGAGCCGCCTCCTGCCCGCAGCGCGCCTGCGCGCGCGGCGGAGCGGGCAAGGCGGCGGGAAGGGAGGGGAGGGGAGGGATGGGGGCGGGCGTTGTCGCGCGCTGTCGCGCGCCCTGCGCACGCGCACGCCCCGCCCGCCCTGGAAGCCAATGGCTGGAGTCGCTCGTGGAGTGGCGCGCGCACTGCGAGAAGCCGAGCCCGGGCGGAAGAGAAGGGGCTCGGCCGACGTGCCCTCACCCGCTTCTTAAAGGGGCAGCGCCTTTAAAGGCTCGGCCCGACACGGGCTGCGAGCAGAAGCCTGGAGCTGTGAGGCCTCGAAGCCTCTGAGGTGTCTACGGGGTGTTCTCTCCTGCGCCCCTCGGGCGAGGTGGCCGGTGGGGTGAGGGGGCAGGAGATAAGGGCGGGTCAGTCACCGCATGACGCGCCTTTTCGGGACGCTGTGGCTGGGCTGACGCGGCTTCGAGGTTCTTACCAAATCCCAGCCTGTTAGTGGTCTGGTTTCCCATGTAAATGAACCCACAACAACCTGTCTCCTGCCCTCCCGGGGTGTCCGCAGCCCCGCGGGCTGCAGGGCTGGGCTGAGGGATGGGTGATGCCTTCTCTGCTCCTGTGTGCACATGACACCATCATCTGCCTCGATGCCCTTCCCCGCTCGGCCTGCCATGTCTGATTTACCCTTCTGACCTTCAGCCTTGGCCTGCTCAGATCTCAGCGCACAGGGCTGTGGATCCCGGATGGGCCACACGCAGTTGTGCTGGGAGTTTCTCAATCGGGGTGAAGATTCAGGAGCAGCCTTGAAGAGTCTGTGGCCCCCTCAGAAGGACCGCGCTGTGGGCCCCTCACAAGAACCACGCTGTGGACAGAGCCACCTATCATGGCAGCGCCTCTTGGCCCTGCGGCCTTCGCCTTCACGTGGCCATTGCACTCGGCTCCTCTCCTTCCATGGATCGCTTTGACCCAGAAGCTCGTGCTCCAGGAGCTGTTTCTCGCTGTCTGTCAAAACTGAGATCTCCTCCGTTGCCCCCTCGCTTGGCGCTGTGCGTTTTTCCTTTGCAGGAACACAAAACTGTGAATTCCTGGTGACTCATCGTCACTCCCTGTCAGAGTGGCGTCTTCTGCTGTGCAAGCCTACATTTGGGAAATGATTCAGTCCGCAGGTGAAGGAAAGCTCTACAGTAATGTAGCTCATGTGTGTAGAAGAAAAATCTACTCAGGGTGTCTGCTTTTAAGGGGGGCAGTCAGAGAAACGGCTTTCCAGCTTGCCTGGTCCACCCAAAGCAGTAATAATATAAAAGGTTTGATCTGAAGACTGGTCTACGTGCAGGTTTTTTTGAATAGCTAACTATCTTGGAGAAAAGTGAGATTAAGAGATCCAGGTTAGGACCCTCCTATATTGGTGGGAAGCTGTTCCCATAAAGGTAGAGGAGTCCTCTTAACAGAACAGCATCTACACGGTGATAGACACTTTTGTTGCGCTCACCATGTTGCTTTCTGTCATGGTAAAGGCACTGTGGTAGAAACACAAGTGCAGAAAAGTCCTGGCTTGTATCCATCTGGCTGTTAGGCAGCAAAGGAAGTCTGTGATTTGCCTGTGTTTCTTCCTGTGCTGGCCTCAGTCAGCTACAGGATGACTCCATAGTGGGAGACCAGTAGGAATGGAGAGGGAAGATTGGCAGCCAGCAATGCCCTGAACTGCAAATACCAGCTCCAAGCTCCCCTTGTCTTTCAGGGTGCTTAGATCCAAGGTTTTACTACAGATCTCATCTCTAATTAAAATGCAAAGGATTCAAAAGGAGCCCAAACTGTGCCAGATGCATGGGAATGAAAAGGCAGCTCTGAGAGCAAGCCAGCCTCCGACTCGTTCCCACCTCGGTTCTGTCGAGGAGCATTTGCGCAAGCAAGAATATTTGCACTCTTGTCACTCAAAGGGAACGTGGATGTTGTGTGGAGGAGCTCAGCTACATCACACGCTAATTAAGGGGGGGGGTGTGTGGAGTTTCAAGGGCAAATGAGGTATCTTTAAACATCACACTCGCTTCTAAATGCAGAGCCCCCGTGTCCCCAGTTGCCCTCACGCTGCTGTTACTGGCGATTTGCAGACAGCTTAGGACCGATGTGCACTTAGCGGCCTTTGGGCTTCAGTTGTTTTTAATGGTTGCTCCGGGTGGGATTCGAGCAGTTTGGAGGCGTTCGGCTTGAGTCACGTATCCTTGGAAGAGCTGGAAAAACAGGTCTGCAGATCCTGGCCAGTAAACAGGCCGTGCAGTGATGTGCCGGAGAGCAAGGTCTCCTGGGCTATGCAATGCTGCCATCTCCTGCCTGCCGGGGACACCTCTGCGTCCAGGGGACACCACAGAGGGACGGGGACGGGCGGAGCTGTGCCCGCTGCAGGCTCACTCGGGCACACACCTTCTCCAGAACGTCTGCAGTTCTGCTGGGTGTTATGCAAAAAAAAAAAAAAAAAAAAAAAGGGTCAGCAATCGGCCTGTGGGGTTTTTTCCTTTGGTATTTTTAACGTTAGTCCCCGCGGAGGGGCGGGGGTTGGGGGGCTTAAA
>WTSP01024357.1:0-16548 GCA_025331215.1 Actenoides lindsayi | reverse complement strand
CCCCGCGGAGGGCTCTCGGGGACAAACCACTTCCCCATAACCGTGGAGGTTCGGGGGGGGTTTAAAAAAAAAAAAAAAAAAAAAAAAAAAAAGAGGATCAGCAATCGGCATGTGGTGTTTTTGCCTTGGTTATTTTTAACGTGAGTCCCGCAGGAGGGATGGGAGTGGGGGGATTTAAAGGAGGATCAGTCTGGATCATAAACCAGGTTAAACCAGGACACAGAAGAGGAGAAAGACCTACCAGCACAGATGCAGTTTCATCACTCCTGGGCAGAAGCACTGGGGATACCTGTGAACAGCCTCCTGCACTGGTACCAGGAGTGTGGGGAAAACCTCCACCTCATCTCCGGCTCTGGCTGCTCTGAGAAGGAAGAGCTGGAAAGCCCCATGCACCAGCATCCCACCATGTACCAGGCCGAGATGACCTCAAACTGTTTCCTGTTTGGTCAGTCCTGTGGTTGCAGACCACATCTGTTTGTAAGGTGGGGACACCATGTTGGATCCTACCTTTCAGCTTTACATCTCAGTCACTCCGGGGCTCTGTTTGTGTCCGCATAGCAGCAAGGAGAGCTTTGTACAGTTTCAGAGAGGAGGAAAGGTGCACGTGTACTTCTGGGTAGGCAGAATTTAACCCAGTGAAGGAACAGTGCTTTTGAGAGCACAAGGCTGGAGGACACTTAGAGCCTAATGGATCCTAGGTGTCCAGAAGCTGACTAGATCTGGAGGTGGGTCTCCCCCAGCGTGTTGGTTCATCCTGTGTCAGCACAAAGTCCACCTGTGCAAAAGCTTTTGGATTTTTGTTTTGGTTTTTTTATTTATTTATTTTCGCTAACAAGTCTGTTCTATCTTCATGCCATGGTGCAGGAAAATTCCCCTCTTAGCCTCTTGCAGAAAACCACACACTACAGCATCATGTTTGGGGTTTTCCTTGCTCAGCAGTGTAGATACTGACAGTCTGAAAGCAGTCCTGGCCTAGTGACAATCCTAACATGGCCTTTGGCTTGGGGTTTGTGTCCTGAGTCTTTAGGAAAGCACAGAAGTTGGTCAAGGCAAACATGAACAATATTAAGATCTGCACAAACATAAAACCCACTGAGATACTGATTGGATTTAAAATAATATCTATTAAAAGCACTGAAAATGCTTGGGAGGGGAACTTTAGGCTATGGTTTCACAGCAGCTGGCCTGATCTAAGGACTCACTGCTGCTCACAGAGGGTGGTTTCATTTGTATGTCCTTCTTTCCTCCTACTTACCCCGCTCCCAATGTCCTGCTCTGGTGGCTCGTCAGACCCTCTGTGGTTGGTTTGGCTCTCCAAGAGTACAGAAAATTGTCTGAATGGTTTCTCTTGGTGATTTGTCTCGGTTAATGTTCTGCTAGACTAGTGAGTCCAACAGCTCAAGGAGTTCCAGGGGACAGTGCAAGCATTTTCCCCTGTTGGCAATGACATACTGTCAACCAGAACACCAGACAGGAGCAGTCAGTTAGGAAAACTGAAGAACCATCCCCTGCTGCCTGGAAAGGTGCTCTGCAGACGCCCAGGAGAGAACACAAGAATCATTGAATTCCCTACTGACAGGCAGAACACCAGGCTCAGCACCACCACTAAAGAGGGTAGGGTGAACTGAACAGTCAGAGCATCCACGAGCTGTTGTTCTTCAGCTCCTCTTCATTATTATTTTTCACATCTTTCAGGGCCACTGAGAGACAGTGAGACAACAAAATGTTTATAGCCGCATCACCTGATAAAGTGAAAGGAATGAAGCCCCTCTCTTCTCTCTCCAGAAGATAGGCCAGAAGTCCTGATGCACGACCAAGCCTCCAGAGTATCTGGCCCTCCTTGAAGCCAGTGTTGCTCATCCTCTATTTGTGCCTGCTTTGCAACTGAGCATCCCCAACAGCTTAATTTGATCCCAGCAAAGGAGAGAGGTGTTTTCAGTGTAATGAAGCAACAAGGTCATGATTGAAAAAGTCAAAGGCCACGCAGTGACCCTGCTCCAGAGCAGTCAGCTCACGTTCAGGTCAAGTTATCACTTCAGAGTCTCTCTGGACTGGAGCTGCCATCTCCAAGGGCTTTCCTCCTGCTGCTGTGGGTAGGACCTAGGAGCACCAGGGATGCACGTCTTGAGAGCTTCTGCATTACAGACCACAAAGGGCCAAGTCCCATGCTAGAGCTGTGCTGACAGATCCCATCTGCTGCCCGGTGGCAGAGTCCTGCTCACTTCTGTCCGGCTGCTCCAGCAGTTCAGCCCCTCATTGACCCAAGGCACCTCCTAGCCTGTCAGGAAACCCTTTCCTTGTTTTGCCAGGCTAGTTTTCTGATTGTCTAGGGAATCAAATTGTCTCATGGCAAGGCCCAACACAACTGGAGATAGTACAAATGAAAAAGAAAAGCCGGATCAGCAGAAGCCCAAGATCTTAGAAATAAAACTGCTTTCTTCTGTCTTTTGACTCATTTATCCAGCCACCTAGCATCAGCTCCAGAGGGGCATGTTCACCCTGTGTACCCTGTGTAGTCAAGAAAAAGCAAGGTCCATATCTTCAACCTGAGGTCCAACCTGCTCTCTAAAGTGTTTATTCTCAGAGACACAGAGAACCCAAGGTAGTCTTGCCCCCAGTTTTCCTTGTAAGTGGGCAAAGCCCAGGTGCAGATGAACAAACCAAGGTACTGCCAATGGGTTTCACTGAGTCGTGGGCATCAAAGCTGTCTCATTATTTCCTCGCTCTTTGGCAAGCAGGGCAAGTGACCTTCTGGCACAGCTGAGGGATTTATGCTTTAAATTAGATCTGGGTTGTAGGTTTGTAGACACAGCAGGTTATTTGTCCAGGGACACCCGTTCTGCTCCAGCATCTCCTCACGCTCCCCTTCCCACACTGCTACACCAGCAGCATGCCCTTCATGCAGAGGCTGTTGCCGTCCCTCCTGAGCCCCTGGGCTTTGGCTTTACGCTGACCTTAGCTGATTCTCCATCCGGCTATTTTTAGCAGAGCTTATGGCATTTGGGAAAAGGGCTGGAGAGGAGCAGCTTGTACCAGCAGGAACAAAACCAGGCTTGTGCTGGGACCCCACATGAGGTAGCTCACCTTTGGATGGTCCTGTCCGTGTGCCTCAGGACACCCCATGGTTTGGTTTTGCCACCCATCTGGCCAAACCCTGCTCCCCTGTGGGTGCCTCTGGTAAAGTGAGTTGATGTGGGGCTCACAAAGGCATTGCAGGGAGGCAGGAGCGGTCCAGTCCCTCCACATTCCTTGGGCAATGTCCTGCCTGACACCCACCCACACCCAGAGAAGCCACAGGCACCAAAGAGGTGCTTCTGAACACCCCTGCCAGGACTACTTGTCTCTACCCTCCTGCTGCTCCCTCCTTTGCACCAGCAGGGCCAGGCACAGGGCTGCGGGGAGCCAGCCCAGGGAACTGGTCCAGCTTGAAAATAACTCTGTTTTTCTGGAGCAGTCTGACACCGGCTACATTTGCCAGGCTGGCTCTCAGTGCAAAGCTTCAATGCCAGTGCTGGCACAAGGGAAGAGGCACCATTATTTTTGGCAAGGGTGCCTCCTTTAAGTGTTTGCACACAGCCCTCAGAAAGGTGTCATCCCTTCTAGTCCAGGGTTACAGCCGGCAGAGGTGACACCTTATTGCATCAGAAAAGATGTGAGCAGTTGTGCCGTGTCTGACCCACAGCCTGGGATTTCATCTCCGGCACTGCTGCAGGAGAAGGGCTACAGAGACAGGCAAGACTGGGGAGAACCTTCCCCACCTATGCTAAACCCTTGAGTTTGACCACATCTTGTCTCCAGGCAGACCCCGACATCCACAGCCACGACAGTGTGGATGTAACATTGTGCTTTTCTCGTCCTCTGGCAGGGGAGGGCCACGGGGGCCCTGAAGCTGTGGCAGAGCCTCAAGCAGAGCTGGGACAGGGGGACAAATCTCATTCTTGCAGCGCTTGAATCAAACCAAAGGTATCAGGGTTTGGGGAGAAGGTGCCCATGAGCTAACAGCACCATTACTGAGCCTTGCAAGAAATCAGAGGGGAATTCTGCAGCCTGGGACATTCTTGGCTGTTTGGAGAGAGGGTTTTTTTAAAGTACTGAAGGAAAAGGGGGATTTTTCAAGTAATTTGGATGATTCATAGGGAATGCTGTTAGTGCACAGCTGAAGCTCTACCAGTGAACTCGTTCCCTGGAAGACTTTCCTGCAGAGTTTCTCTAGTGAACATGTTAGTGCCAAACTGCAGCATCTGCAGGCTGCTTGGGTTGCCCTGGCTCTGCTGCAGAGCTCAGACTATCCACCCAGGCAAAAAGGTTCGGAGACATGAAATCCCTGAAAGTTTCTTTCCTGATGGAGCTCATCTGATTTCCTTTGGGATACCTTGTTTTGCCTTGCCTCAACTCTCAGAAAGCCCATGAGATTTTCAAAATCATGTTCCTTCCCTAATCCAGTGCCACGAGGACGTGCAGCTCCAGAAGCGTTTGTAGGTGGATGGAGGAACTGCATCTTCTTCCCTTTGGCACAATTACTAGGGACACTTCTGAATGGAGGTGAAGCTGAGGTCCAAACTTTCCAGTGACGTCAGACTTGAAATTGCTTTGAGTGCCTGAGCAGATGCACTGGGAGGTGAGGTGAGAGATTCTGAAGAAGTCGTAGGCCAAAAAAGATGTAAATGGCAGCACAGCTGATTCACTGCATGTCAAGTGCTAGGCATAAGTCTTCAGCAGCAGTTTTTCTGGTGCTTTTGAATTAATTACCCTGCTAGTGCAGAGTGCTGGTGTTTGGCATCCAAGGCACATTTCCTCTGTGAGACTGCTTAAATCAGTAGGTTCAAATCACTGAGGTAAGTCTCCTCTAACACAAAATAACTCAGCTTGTGGATGATGGCCGATAGACCTGGGAGTTAATCTTCCCCCTAAGTATAATTTCTTGAACCATTTTAGGGAAGATGGCTTTTATACATGCCATGTGCTGTGGTTTAAGATGCCAGGGGATATAAGAGGAACAAAAGCAAGTGGTACAGAACGTCTGCTGCAGCAGCAGAGCAAGAGCCTGGAGTGCAGGATGTGGCCAGCTCGATCCTGTCTGCCCAGTGCAGGCTTTGTCTGTCCTGGGTGGACACTGCTGCTCTCCAGTGGCAGGAGCCAGCTGAGCACAGCCTGTCCCAGTGGGCTCCTCATCACCCTTTTCTTGGGGTGCTCTGGATCTCTTTACACACTAGGGGAGAAATGACATGAAGCTGTGAGCAGAGGCTGTGTCCCCCTTTGCCCCAGGCCCCTCAGCAGCAAGGATGCTCCATCTACCTGCTGAATCCTAAAACACTTAGAGGCTGCCTCTGGATGAGGATCCACACTTGAGCAGATTGCAGATGAGGGACCCAATCAAGAACTGCTGAGTCCTGTGAATTTATCACTAACAGCACATCATGTGGTAGCTTTTATGTAGCTTTTACAGTGTGGTAGCACCTCCTCGGGGGTTATGGAGTTAGTCTTGTGGAGTCAGTGCATTACAGTTCCTTCCATTTTATTTCTTTTTTTTTTTTTTTAAAAGCAAGTTGCTTCCTCCTAAGACTGGAAAGAAAAACAAGTTTGAGAGGACTCCAGAGAGCCTGGAGAGCACAGTGCAGTGGAAAGGAGCCTCATCCCTCCAGGGGCTTTTTTGAAAATGTCTCTGTGATTTTTAAACATGATATTTCCTAGTCTACCCTCCTGATTTCTGAATCCTGGGGAAGATTCACAGGAGACTGGCTCTGACAGATGCTGGGTGCTGGCACATCTTGCAGAAGACAAGGGCATTGTCCTGAGATGCTAGTGGGCAAAGTGTCCCAGGATTTGGACTCAGGCCAAAGCACCTGATTCAGACTAATTTTGGCTGGAAACCTGGTGCTCCAGCCCTTCGTTATCATTTCCTCCCAGGGGTAGGATCCACTTCCAACACTCACCTGCAGGCCTGAACATCTTCTCTACTCAATGGAGCAGCTTTTCATGTCATTCAAAAGCTGATTCCTGTTAAGATAAAACAAAACAAAACAACAAAAAAACACCCCAAAACAAAGCAAACACAGAAAAACCCATGGGCTGAGAGATGCTGTTTGATTATGCTTGAATTTTTTCTCTCCCCTCCTCCAAAGATCATCACGAGCTCTGGTTCATTAGCGTTTGTGAAAAGCGCAGGGTGGAAAGTGCCAGATAAGGGGAAAGGCTCATCACATGTTATTGTCACCACACTACTGGAAATATCACTAACAAATCAATCAGCCCCTTGATGTGCAAGGCCCTGCTCCACATCTCCTCTGGAGTAGCAGTCACGCCACGTGGGTCCCACTTTATCATCAGAGGAGCAGAGTGAGCAGATGAAAAGGGTGCAGGCTGTCCTGCTTTGATGCTCTGGAGAGCAAGCTCTTTCAAGGCTCCTTTATTGATGGGCCTTTGGCTAATTTTAGCACCAATGAACAGCAGCTCAGCCTGGAGCAGGGGCTGTGGTTTGCAGAAGCAGGAGTCCATGTCAGATGCTCCAGCCAACACATGGGCAGCCACAGAATATGGCTCTGCAGGACCTTGTGGGCAGTCCTGCCTTCACTGTGCCCATGCTTCAAACCAGCTGGGAACATGCCAGCTTCAGTCCCAGAGCTGGGTGGCAGTGAGAGCCTGTGGGGACAGCTTAACCTGGACTCTGTGGCACAGCAAGGCAGTTTTTGGCCACTGTGTTTTCTGGCAGTAAACTGAATTGCTGCCTGTTGCTCAGTGGCACAGGATCAGTCACCTGAGTGCCCTGGGAAGTAGCTGGGTGCCTTGAAGAGCAGGGTACTTCGCTGGCACCACTGATGCAAATCTGGGAGCAGCAGCAGGTAGGGGTGAGCCTCCCTCCTGCTCTGCACCGACTGCAGCTCCAGCACGAGCGGCACAAGCTCCCTCTGCACCGTCCTCCACCAAGGGCGAGCAGGCTCTGGAGGGAACCGGTCCCTGCTACAGAGCAGGAGGGCACTTCCAACAGCCCGCGACCAGATTCAGCTGCAGAGTGGCTTCATGACAGGAACACAGCTCTGCTAGGCGCTGCTCCGTGCCTGATTTTGTTGGCAGTAAGACTGATACAGGCATTTTTATTATCACTGCATGAGGCTGCGGGTGTGGAGCTCTTGTACCCGTGCTTCTTTTGGCAGCCATCTCCTTTGGGCCTGTGCAGCCACATCTGTGTGGTGGTGACTGACACCTAGCACAGGAATGTCACAAAGCAAGGATAGCTCACTCTGATGGCAGGTGCTAATGGCCTGGTCCAGAGCCCACCAGTACCTGGGGAGCAGATAAAATTCTCGTGTGACTCAGACACAAGACTTATCACCTCTCTCCTCAGTGAGGCTTTTCCCCTGCTGTGATAAGGTCTCCTGTGATCTTGCCTTCAGTGGGATGCAGAGTCCCCCTGGGTCCCCAGACAAGGGGAAGGCACATGGTAGCTGAGCTGTGGCTCCCCACAGCAAGGCCCTGTTAGCACAGTTCCTAGGACTGGCAGCCAACCTTCTGTCTGAGATGGGTGATTTACATCACTCTGAAGCTTCTCAGGAAAATTCGGACATGTGGGACCTGCCTCCTCTCTGGAGGGAGACAAAGAAAGGCCTGAGAACAGAGGGGAAGAAATGAGTTCACCCAAGGGTGGACCTGATGCAGCCATGGGATGCAGCAGGTGACAGCCTTCCTCTGTCCTGTGTCACTACTGGCCAAAGGGTGGGCAATGCATCCAGAGCATCCCTTGGATGCTGCACTATGAACTGCAGCAGCAATGCATGAAGTCAAAACAGGCTCCAGGTTCTGGCTGGGAGCTCACTGCCAGCCATGGATATCACCACTGGATAACCCCAGCATCTCTGTGCTGCTGTACCAGAACGGTTTCTCATGGCAGGTTGGGATAGGAGCTACAAAAAGGATCATTCCTCTTGAAATGTTCTATTCACTTCCTGAGGGTCAGGTAGCTGCCGGAGTGCCCGGCACTGTGACTGGTGTGTTCAGTCTCTGGAGCTCACGAATCCCTGTCAGTCACCTTTTGAAAAATTATACTGAAGACAAGTGTTTCTAAAAATAGCGTTTTCTCCTTCTTTCACCTCTGCTGACCCTCTTCCAAGCAATACAGGAGACAGACTAGAGTCAGATTTTCCTGTTAAAGGCGGTGGTGTCACATCTCCATACCCAGCAGCTGGTACCCGACTGCTAAGAACTGGTGCATTGCAGGGAACTCCAGGCACATGACAGCATCTCTCTGCACGCCCTTGCTGTGAGGTTTGCTTTCTCACCCCAGGAACTGGAGATAATGTTCTGAAATCTCCAAACTCAGGCTGAACTCAGTAGGGCTTCCTGGCTATCACAGTGATCACATAATATCATCAGGCCATGTAGCAGCTGGCAAACAAAAGACACTGGAGTCAGCTGCTGTGTCCGAAGAGCCAGTTCCTGCCACTTCCGAGCTGACTAAAACTCTCGTGAGCATCAAGCAGTGGAGGGGAGACGTGCACACAGAGGTGTGGGTTGGTGAAAGAGGAGGGACTGAGTTCTAGCAAAAGAACTTTTTAAAAATTCTTTTTTGTGACTGGAACATGCACTGTGGTTTCCATGAATTCCCAGTCTCTTTTCCTCTCTTCTGTTTCAAGGACATCACCAGACAGCTGTTAGCAGCAGAGGTATTTGCTCTCTAGGCTGTATGCTGCCTGAAAACCCAGAGGGGATTGGGCAGAGGGGTGTTCCCTGTGGTGAGGTGTTGCAAAAAGTGCTTCAAGAAATATAGTGAACTTCTGTTGATTATTTTCAACTGTTGTCTTAAAGCCAAAGGGAATGGGATGAGCTCGTGGTGGCACGGCTGGTCCAGCAAGCAGCACAGGTCAGGCTGAGCACCACGTGTGGGACAGCCTCTCTGCAGAGCCTGGGACTGGAGCAGCCCAGGCTCCCCTCGGGCAAGGACACTGTGTGCCACGATTCCAGGGAGCTGCCTGTTCTGTGGCTCCATCTCAGGGCAGCAGTTTGACAAAACATAAGAACCATGTGGCAGCTCATCTAAACCAATATCCTGACTCTAGCTGTGGCCCACAGCAGATGTTTACAGAGGAACAGAAGAAGGGCACAGCAAGACTTCCCGAGAATAGTCCCCCAGGTCCCACCAGTCTTCCAGCCTTAAGGAACAGATGGTGGTTCTTTGTATTTAATAACCCAAAGGATTTTTCTTCCATGAATTCATCCAGTTCCTGTTTAAAAGCTTTGCATCTGTCACATCCTGTGGTGAGGAGCTTCGCGGTTTAACTATACATTGCACCGAGAACCACTTCCTTTTCCTTGTTTCCAACTTCCCTCCAGGTAGGGAGCTTTTGTTTAGAGCTTGTATTCCTATACTGGAAGAGTTGGTGAGTAATCACCCCTCCATACCCTCACATGCCTCCCAAGATGATGCAGATCTGTAACACACGCCTCTCCATCATTCCTTTTCCTGGCCACGGAGCGCACTTCACAGAGAGGCTGCTCCACAGTGTGGGTGATTCCTGCTTCCCTTCTCTGAACCTCTTCCATACCCCTCCTGGGATGGAGGCAATGAGAAGAGACAGACCTGCTCACAGACTCCTGAGCATAGGCGCATCTCTGGCTTACACAGGGGCAATGTTTCCTTTCTTGTCCTCTGTTTCTTTCCCACTCACTTCCAACATTCAATTTTCTGCTTTCTCTGCTCCAGACATTTTGGAAACATCATTTATCACTGCTCCCAAGATCTCCTTTCTGGGAGGAGATGCACTGGTCAGAGCCCACCACTGGGCTACCAATGTTTGCACTGGTTTTTGTGTGTTTGTTCTGCCCTTTGCCTGAGTTTCCTTGGCCATCCTACTGTCTCACCACTTGGGAGGAGGGACCTGGCAACTCCTTGCAGCCTGTTTTTGTCTGGTCTGCTCTGAAGAGCTCAGTGCTGGTGGCAAACAGGAACAAATTGTTACCCCTGCCCTTTTTCAGATCAATTCTGGACACACTCAATGGTTCTCCATGGGTAACATCCCTTTGCTGTGAAAACAGACCCTTCAGTACTTCCTTTCTTACCTCTGTCAACAGATCTACCTAGCAGGTCTTCCCTCTCTCCCTCCCATACAGCACTGTGTCCCCAGGGTCCTGTGGTGGGAGGCCTGGCCAGACATCTCACTGGACACACTGGCAGACCACACAAACCAGGTCTCTTTCCCAGCATCCTTACTGGATGGTCTCATGATCCCCCTCGGTCGAGAGCCAGACCCAAGGCTTGGCAGCAAGGTCTCCAACTGAAAAGTGTCAAGGCTGGTTGTTGTCCACCATCATGGTCTGGGGAGGAGACCTGCAGCTGGGGTGTAGGCTGGTGAGTCAAGGCAGGTGGAAGAGCTGGAGCTGGCATCTCGTCTGCACACATTAATAATGGAGACGTCGCTCTGACGCTGGAGTGATCTTGTGGCTGCAGGGAGGAGATGAAGTAATGGCTGCTGACGCACAGGGGAGCTCTGCTTTCAGCAGAAGCGCTTGACGGGCAGAGCACACCTCGTCCGGGCGCTGCCGCTTTGGCAGGAAGCCCCATGTTGCTGGAGCCAGGATAAGCTGACAGGTACGGGGGGAACTGAGCTGCATGGGGCTGCAGAGCCTGGGCAACTGGTGCTCAGGCTGAGCAGGAGACTCTCCTCTCAGCTGTCAGACCTCAGTGCCACCAGCAAGTGGGACTCCTGGCCATCATTTTATATTCCGTGGTATTAGCTGCTGGGTTTTTTCCATAGCAAATTCCTCACTGTGGGCTGGTCCTACAGCTTCGCTGCCTCTGCTGGGCTCCGGGGACCCCTGGACCTCTCATTCCACCTCGGCCTCTTTTCATCCCTGTCTTCTCAGCCTTGCCATGTGGCAGCCCCAGCAGCACTGTCTGGCCAGGGATCTGCAGTCAGACCTCCGTTAATGCCAGGCAGCTGCCCACCCCCAGCTCTCCGCAGCCTCCAGTGGAGATGCCCAGTTGTCCCTGCTTGGTTGTTTATCTGCTCACAAAGGGAAGGGGGATGCCAGATGTTGGGCTGCTCCTCTGGAAAGGCTCGTGGCCATGAACTTCTCCAGCCCGCTGCACAAAGCTCAGGGGCTGCCCACTCCTGCCTTCCTTCCTGGCAGCGCATGGAGCTGGTGGCCTACTGCAAGATCTTTGCTTCAGGCATCCTTACTACGCTGTGAGACACAGCACACTGGCTGAGATTCCTGGGCTGGGTTTCTGCCTTCAGCAGTGAAACAAGCACACAATGATGCCTCTCGAGGGGCAGCTGTTATGCTTGCCTGTAGCAGAGACACGAGTCTTGTCAAGGCAGAGGCACTCCCAGTTGCGTCAGTGGAAAAAGGGATGGAGAGCTTGCACGCAGACTGGCTCAACAGCTTCAAAGGGCTGCTCTTGCCTCCCTCCCACCCTTTGTTTCTCTCTTGAGCAAGACAAGTCAGCTCCTACAATGTCTCCTGTGCAGGCAGCAGCTACTGCTGTGACTCCAGGATAACCATTCTCGCAGGCATTTTCCTGGAGGAGCAGGTGCTGGTGGGACTCCAGAGGTACCTGATCCCAGAGGAGAAGGTGAATCTCAAGGGAATGCTGCTGTCCTTATCTTCTTGTGCCCTCACCTTGCACAGGAGAGCGACTGCACCCAGGGGTGGGATGCCAGCAGCAGGGTGCCCGGGTGCCCAAGCACATGGGTGTCCCAGGGTGAAAATGTGGCATGCTGCTGGGAGGAGGCAGTGGTCACGTGGAGCTCCAGCTCTACGGGTGGGTGGTTGTAATGACTCGGCAGGAGCAGAAACTGTATGAAGTTAGGCAGGGGGAAGATGTTGGTTTGATCAGTGGAAATGACTAATCAGCATAAACCACCAGAATTTTCTAAACTTTTCTTACCTTTCTCATATCTCCTCATCTCCTCACTCCATGCAGAAGGTGCTCAGTGGGATTGTATGCCCACCCCATGGGATGTTTTGGGCAAGGAGTGTTGTCACTGGCTCTGCCCTGTGATGGGGTACTGGTGGCCCCAGCTGGGGCTGGACTGTGCTGGAGATATTTGTCATTCTTCCCAGAGCTGTGAGATGCTACAGACACCTCCATCCCTGCCTGGTGCCCCTGCCCAGGTGCCCATGGACCGTGCACACCTCTGCATGCCGCTCAGCATGGCTTTCCAAAGCCAGGCCAGGGCAGAGGCAGGGACTAAGTGCTTGCCCTGCTTATAGGCTTGGAAGGGCCTGGTGTGTGTGCCTTTGATGGGCAGGGATGAGAAACCTTGCAGACCACAGCCCTTATGAAATAACCTGTTTGCTAACTGGGTAATTGTGCTCTTCAGCAAACTGTTATCCTTCACCAGGAGAGATATTAAGCAAGAAAAGCAGCCACCAGCATCCCTGCATTAGTGGGAGGAAGCAGAGAATAAATACCAGTGCTGCTTGGTTCTTTGAGCAAGAGAGCTTTTGGGCAGAGAGCTCCCAGCAGAGCATGGCTCCACACTAGTCCCGAGAGAGCAGGCATGGCTGTCTGGGTGGAAAGGCAGATACCTTGGCATTCAGTACCCTCAGACAAACGTCTTGCTTTCTTCTTGGGCACTTTTCACCATCATCTGGCTTAGCCAATAACAGGGTCATGGGACAGATGGGAGAAAGGCCCAGAGTCACCAGCCCTGGGAGAGAAATGGAGATTGTGGGGCAGGAAAAGCAATACAAGGCAGCAGGGACTCAGGGGGGTGAAAGAAGGACTACAGAGGCTGGTGGACATGAAGCTTCAAGCACTAAAATGTGGCTAAAGGAGACTTGAGCTGTTGTAGCCTTACAGAGGTCAAGTGAAGCTGAAGCATTGTCCATGAAGGAGGTCTGCCTACGGCCCATAAATAACCCTCTTAGAAATAAAGACCTGACTCTTAATTTATTCTGCTTGGATCAAATTCCATCTGCTTATTTTTAGCCTGTGCTCTGCCTCATGGTGCAGGCAGTGCCTCCCAGCCATGAGGCCAGACCCTGCAGCTCCTTCCAGACCTCGGGAGCTAACACAATTTCTACCTGCTTGGGAGCTGGTCCTTGGCACAGCCCTGGTGAAGTACATGGATGGGATCGTCCCGAGCGGGTACACACAGCCCTCCTTCCCTCCCATGGAGGATTTAAGCATAGGTTACGTTATCTGGGAAGGGAAGAAGGAAGAGAAAGGAATGCCATCTATGTGGTTTTTCAGGAGCTGCTTGTGCTGATGGCCAGCTCAGCAGAATGAAGACCTTTCATTTCATGGGCTTTTTCCTCCTTCCCCTGGCACGTTAGCTCAAATTCCCCTGCTTTCCACAGCATGCACGAGCAAGGGTGTTGGAGGCAAAGTCCACTTCCTAGACCTTCAGTGTGGGAAGGCGTTTTGAGATTAGGACACACCTGCAAGCACATTCTTGAGCTGCTATTTTTTTCCCCCATGTTTTCATTTCCACCATGAATGGCTGATAGCAGCGTGTGGTCACAAAGTCCTTTCAAGACGGGAAAGAAATCCAAAGAACAGTAATAATGGAAAAGATTAAATAGAGGAAATGTAACTTTCCTGTACAAACCTGCTTCTCGGAGAGGAACCCCCGCCTGCTGTTATAAGGCAATAGCCTGAACTGTCGTGCTTTGCGTGGCTGGAAGTTGTGTTTATTTTCTGAGCAAGCCCTGAGTAACTCAAAGCTTATCTGGAGTGTTCCCAGAGAGCCCCCTGATGGCTTTAGCTTTCATCCGTACAGTCTGAGCTTTCACATTTTGAGTAGCTGGGAAAATCCTTGTTGACAGCAAATGGCTTTCCAGGAGCCAGCAGAAATTCCAGGTGAGACGTAGGGAGGTAATAACCACCTTCTTGGCCGAGATGGTACCTTCTCCCCAGATGGCTGCATACGTGCTGGGCAGCCTCATGTGCCTGCCACCCTGCAAACCTGCCTGCTCTTGCTGATGCTTTTACTGCGATGCCTGTTTTGAGCTGGAGCCCAGCACCATCAAGCAGTTGTTTCTCCAGCCTCTGGACTAGGCCTGTGGGCATCACACGAGGGGAGACCTTGTCCTACCAGTAGCTTGGAGTCGGGTTTTTTATTAAATACTGCCAGAAAAGAGCCAGCAGGGTGCTCCTGCTGTGGCAGTGGGTATGAAGAGAGCTGGGTAATGCCACAAAGGTTGCTCTGTGAGAAGCATCCTGTAAAAACAGTTTTGCCATGAGGTTACACGAACCTGGCTATGCTGCGGGAGAAGACGGTCCTGCCTCGTGCCGTCCTCCACAGTGGCTGCAGGGTCCCACACACAATCCCATGTGCTGTCCACGCCCTGCCACTGCTTGCCAGGTTTCGTGCTGGCAGGGTGGGAGTTCTGGCTGCCCATGAGGGTGCCGGTGCTGAGAGTGCCAGGGGACAGCTCACTCTGCTGGAACCCTTTAGCTTGGCTTAACCTGAGCACAACACCTCACCCTGGGACACAAACAACCGTGCTCGCCCAGCTGGCGCCTGTTTGCTTTTTCCTTGTAAGGAGAGCCAGGCCAGGGCAGCCAGCCTGCTCTCACACCTCCCTGGGGAGCCCTGCAGTGGTGACAGCATGTGACACTGCTCCTGGAACCCAAGCCATCCAGGCTAGACGAGCAGAGCTGCAGCAGCCCCAGCCCCAGGGCTGGAGAGGAGTAGAGTGGGGCCAGTGTCAGGGCAGGAAGGAAATGGCTTGTACTGGGGGAAGGAGATGTTAGCTGCTCCCCACGGGGCTCGATGGTGAGGCCATCCTGCAAGGAACTTGCTGGAGCCAGGTTAGCCAGTGTCTGAAAAACTGGACTGGAATGGGAAATATGCCTGAGGCAACAATACCCATGGCATGAGCCACTCAGGGTGGCCAGTGATGCCACCATACCGTGCTGGCTGTGGTGGGGCGAGGACACTGTCTGGGGCAGGGACGCTGCCCTACCAGGACTCCCTCGGTGGCAGTGGGAACGTGGTTCCTGCCCTGATGTGATCAGTCTCAAGAAGCTGATCGGAGCAAAGTGGGGGTGACATGCCTCAAGGGGCAGCAGCTTCGCTGGACAGAGAAGTAAGAGCACAGGCCCAAGGATGGAGCTGGCGAACTCCTGACATCACGGCAATGTCAGCCCAAGGAACACCTGGCCAGGTGTTTTGCTGCTTCAGAAAGTGCTTGGGCGAGTGCTGAGCCCCTGCTGCCACCTGCAAGGGAAGAAGAACAACATCTGTGTCCCCAAGGCCACAGCCAGGTAAAGCCCTCACTGCCCAGCTGTGTGTGTGTTGCTCTTGTGGCCACGTCTCTCCCTAAACCCATACGGCACAGGCCAGGCTGGGGACTGCTCTCACAGAGTGACTTTACCCCAGCCAACCACCCAGCCAGGGGACAATGCTGTGATTTGGCTTCTCCAATGCAGACCTTCCTGGGCATTTGTGCTTCTACCTCTTCCCACCCCTGGTTCCTCTTGCTGAGTTTCTGCTCTGTTTAGACATCCACAAGATCTCCCGTGTGCTGCAGCATCCCTCCAGCACAGGGATGAGGCAGAGCTGTTTCACGTTCTCAGCTCGGGGCCCCCAGCTCAGCCCCACGAGCTGCACCCAGCCTCTTGGTGGGCAGGATGGGACGCAGGCAGGGAAGGCAGTGGGGCAGGCTGGCCTTCCTGGCACCAGCTCTGGGTGGGAGCCAGTGGAGCCCCATGCCAACCTGCCCAGCCCACATCGGCCCCTACACCCCAGCTGAGGGGACTGGCTTACACCCCCAGAGATGGTTGCAGAGGGAAGGACTGCGCTGGAGAGCTCAGTCTATACTATGGGGGGGGTTGGCCCTAGACACAGACACTGCCTGTGACCTGTGTGAGTCACTGAAAGACTCAGAGTCCTTTTTACGGTGACAGTTTTTGGATGCTGTGGCTCAGCCTGGAAAAACCTGGGTGCTGCCATCCCCTCCCTGCGGCCAGGCTGGGGACAAGCTCCCTGCTGCAGGAGCTGGCTGCAGATCAGCCTCTCTTCTCAATAGCTTGTTTATAAGGATGCATGAGTGGAAAAACAACTTCACACCAAATAGCTGCTAGCTCCCAACGGCCCAATCCGTGCAAATACTTTCTCGGTTCTCTATTTGCATCTCTGTTTGCTCCAAACCCTTTTACGCAGCTAGGAAGTGATGGCAGAGCAGAGGGGCGTGTGGCCAGAGTCATGCGGGTCTGCGGGATAACGCGGGGGGAAGCCCGTAGCAACCGCGGGTGGGCTGTGGGAGCACCGAGCCACCAGCCCGGTTCCCCTGGCTGCTGCTGAGGCGGCAGCACGCTGGAGCTGTCGGAAGGCCGTATAAAGACACAGAGGACTTCATTTACAGCGGGAGCGAGCCGCAGCCGCTGCCCGGCACAGGCCACCGGGATGCCGGGGGCAGGTTGCGGGGAGAGGGCGGGGGGGGTGCGAAGGGATGTAAAGACGCACAAGGGGAAAGGGGGGACTGGAGCCGCCATGTCGGCTGATACGGCCACAGGTACGGCACTCGGGGACCGGCTGCTTGCCCGGCGGAGAGCCCTCCCCCCCCGCGCCCCCGCCGCTGCAGCAGCGCGCCCGGCTGCCT
>WTSP01024356.1:6285-17531 GCA_025331215.1 Actenoides lindsayi | reverse complement strand
CAGATTTTCTCCTCTTTTTTTTCCCTCTACCACGAGCCCGCAGCCTCTTTCATCAGTCTCTGCAGCCCCTGCTTAACTCTGCCAGCAAAAACAAACAAATTGAGGGGGGTGAGAGCACCCTGTGCTGCGGCAGATCTGACACATACACATACACCCTTCCCCCATGATGAAGTGGCTGAAGACTCGAGGCTCTGTGCACCCCTGGGGCCAGCCCATCGCTGGGGCAGCACCCTCACCCCAGAGGGATGCTGTGCTCGTGACACCTCGGGGTGAAAAACACCCGCCACCAAACCCAGGCCCCTCGTACTGCGCCGCAGCTCTCCTGTCTCAAAGAGATTTTTCTTTTATGCACCTTGTTTGCAGAAAAGTTAATTTTAAGCACGGCCGAGTTGCTCACCCAAGGTCACAATGTGAATTTAAAAAAAAAAAAGATTCCTGCGCCAGGAGCTGAACAAAGGCGCCCGGGCTCCGGCTGTGCACACTGTGGCACAGCTACAGTACTGCAAGACAGGCACCGTGTACACAGAGACAAATACCGGGAGCCCTTCTCGTGACATGGCTGGCAGCGATGCCACGGCATTAATCCACCCCCCTGGACCACAGCTGCTCCGTGTGTAAGACATAACTAGGTGGTATAATTACACATCCTTGCTGCCCGCCGTGCCAGGGCACCCGCCGTTCCACACACAGGGCCCAGTGGTGCTGGGCTCAGGAGGGTTTTACTCACTGGAGGCACAGGAGCGCTTGCGTTCCTGCTTCCCTGCTCATCTGCATGTGCCCTGGCATCACCCCTCTTATCTCATTGTGTGCCGCGTCACCGGGCGCTGAAATTCAGCGCAGGTTATAAAAAAAACAAACCAAACCAACAAACAGCTAAGGATGTTTGGTGGACTGGAAAAGATTCCCTTTCCTGCTCTTTTGGACTATTGTTTTGCTTTAAAAAAAAAAATTGTTTTGAAGGGTTTGTTGTGGTGGTGGGAAATCTCACATCCTCTGGGCTCTGCCTGCTCTCCCTGCCTCCTTTTGCCCCTTTTTAAATTTTCTTTTTAATAAGGGAGAAAAAAAACCCAAACCCTACCCAAATGTCAACCCTGATTTTCTAAGAAAAATCTTCCTTTCAGATGTCATCACATTCTCCTCACTTCAAGGAACATGACATTTCTTGACAAAGAACAGAGTAGTTATTAAAAAAACCCAACCGTTTATCAACAAAACACCCCCACCGGCACCCGAGCCTGCAGCACAGACGAGCTTCGACCCGGGGAGAGCGGCTGCGAGCGCTCACGTGCAGGCAAAACGCACCCGCGAAGGGATCGGTGGCAGCTGTGGGTTTGTTCTACCTCTGTACGTGTTATCTATAGGCAAAGGACTTCATCATGAAGTCATAGGCTTATTTATGACTTTACAACTTCAATCCGTTCCTCAGTCAGCCTTCCAGAGGTTGTCCTGCAGCTGTGCCCAGTGACACAGCTGAGGCCCAGCCCACCTGACCGTGCCTCAGTTTCCCCCTGTGCTGGGCATGATTATCTCACCCAGTGGGGCCAAGCTCAGCAAGGGACCCGGGAGTCCTCAGGGAAAGTTGCTGCGGAAATGCCTGGGAATACCCAAGCCGTGACTCACGAGGGGTTTAACGATGGAGCGCTGCTGGGTGAGGCAGCGTCACGTTACACCCCTGGCAGCTGGGAGTTTGTTACCTCATTTCCATCTGCTCTGTTGCTTGGGGGTATGTGGGTGCTGGTGAGGCAGGCAAGCATCACAGAGTGCTGCCTGGCACCCTGGGGACACTGCTGGCCTCTCCGGCTCTCGAGTCCCTCTCTTACAAGGGAGTCTTTCATAGAGTTGTTTTGGTTGGAAGAGACTTTTATGATCATTGAGTCCAACTGTTAACCCAGCACTGCCAGGACACCACTGACCCATGGCCCTCAGCACCACAGCTCAAAAGCTTTGAAACCCCTCCAAGGATCACAGGGACTCCACCACTGCCCTGGGCAGCCTGGGCCAGGCCTGGACAACTCTTTTGGGGAAAGAAATTTTTCCTCATGTCCAACGTAAACCTCCCCTGGCACAACGTGAGGTTGGTTCCTCTTCTCCTATCACTTATTCATTAGGAACAGAGCCCGACCCCCCCTGGCTCCAACCTCCTGTCAGGGAGCTGTCAGAGCCAGAAGGTCTCCCCTCAGCCTCCTTTGCTCCAGGCTCAACAACCCCAGGTCCCTCAGCAGCTCCTCGCCACACTTGTGCCCTAGACCTTTCTCTCAGTCCTCAAGTTTTCTCACTTTCCAGCCTCTCCCCCATCCTACTGAGGGGACCAAGTGAGTGACTTGGTGGGGGCTTCACTGGTGACCAGGACAGGTCAGGCACCGGAGCAGCTGTGGTGGAGTAAGAGCTAAAGCAGCCAAGCAGCATGGCCAAGCAGTTGGCCATTACATTGCTTAAGCTTCCCTTGGACTTAAATACACATGTGAACACCAAGGCCACGGAGAGCTCACTGCTGTTGGTAGTTACACTATAAACACCACTGAGAACTATTCTACATACGGATATAAAATCCATACTACCAATATATTCAGATTACACCTAACGATTTTTACCTCTCCAAATCACTTCCCTGCTTTGCTCAGTACCTCACCACTTCTCAGCTGAATCACTGGCCGGTCAACCGGGTCAGCTGATCCCAACAGCGACACTGACTCATTTGTTTCGGGCTGGTGCCTTTCACCAGGTCACAGGTACGTGGTGTTGCTCAGACACACCTTGATGCACACCTGCCCTCTCCTCGCAGGAGGCCACAGCCAAGGTCCCCCATCTCCCTTCTAGGGGTTCGCGGGCTCGGCTGCAGGCCAGCGAGGCAGCTCACAGACCCTTCCCCGTGGGCACACGGTGGCACTGGAGAGTCCCACTGGTAGCATTTGGAGCTCTGGGATCTTGATGTCCTGGGGCTCTGCAGCAACTCCTGGAACTGCATCTCCCTGATAGACCCCATGGCTGGACCAGGCCCCCCAGCTGGGAGTGCCCCCAGCCACACCCCCGGGGTCAGGGAGCAGAGAGCAGTCAGTGATCAGGGGCTCTGCGAGGGGCCGGGCAGCAGCTTTGGGCTCCATCCCACAGATACTGCATGACCCTGTACCCTGAGACAGCATCCCGGACCTCACCCAGGGAGTGAAACAAAGAAATAAAGTGTAAAGGGCTGTAGCAGTATAATAAATACCATCTGCGCACCCTCACACTGCTGCCTGATTACAGAATATACCGGCTGAGGCACCTCTACCCCCTTCACCAAGGGACAAACCCCTGCCACCACCCACCCCTTTTGCTGCGAACATGTAACACCTGCTTTTTAGCCCAACTTTGACAGGCTTCAGCCACTGGTTCTTATTCTGTCTTTCTCTGACATTAAAGAGTCCTTTAGTGCCAAGCAATTTCACCTTCTGATGGTACTTACACACCGAAATCAAAACACCTCTCAATTTCCTTGATAAACTGAGCACTTGGAGCTCTTCAAGTCGCTCCCTGTAAAGCGTTTTCTCCAGCCTCTCATTATTGTGCTGGCTTGTGCCTCCGCAAGCCCACGTACTGGCATTTGTGCGACGATGGAAATCTGCACGCGGGAGCAGCCTCCCTCCCTCCCTCCCTCCCATGGCCAGACACGTGTGCGTGCAGGAATTGATGCACTCGGGTGTATTTATCCCCCGACGCAAGCACGTCGCTGGACACCAGTCAAACACCCACGGGTGCTCCTGACCTGCTTCCTCCCCCCCACAGATTAACACCCACACACACACACCCACACACACACCCCCAGCAGAAGAGGCCTGGTTCAGGGCCATCTCTCCTAAGCCTCCTATCTCTCTTTTAATCTTCCTCCACCCCTCCCAAGCCCTGGAGAAAGAGGAGGGCAGGAGAGCAAGCCCTCAGCTCCTGTCACCCAGCTGGCACCCATCCCCTTCACGTGGGTGCTATTGCTTTAATGAGTTAATGCCCAGCCAGCACCCGGTGAGCCTCCTAGAAAATCCTTAGAGAGAGGCAAGGCATTAATTACTATTATGATTCTAATTGCGCTGCCTGGGTTTCTGATCTCCTCCTTCACTGGAAGAGCCTCTGTTGCTCAGCATGGGACTGGGGAGGAGGATCAGGTGGCAGAGCCCCTGTGCCCCCCCTGCCTACAGGGCAGAGCAGGGACAGTGGTTGGTTTGCACTCACCTACAGGCTCTGGGAACAGGAGGATTCACTCGCTCACCCTCGGTGATCCCAGCAGGACCTCCCTGAGAAAATGGCCAGACTGAAACCAAGGGCTGGACTCTCATACCCCCAGCACCCTGCAGGATTTTGTATTTCTCCTTCCCTACGGAACTACCCGTGTCTGGGCTCAGGTTCACACCACGCCGGGGAAGGGTGGCAGTCGCTGTTGAATGTGTATGAGCAGGCTGAGGGCAGGGCTCATGGAGACCCCAGAGGGGCTTCTTCACAGAAACACTGTGCGGGAGCAGGGCAGCCCAGTATCAGGTATCTGCCAGCCCAAGAGATGTCCTGAGCAGGCAGAGGGTCCAACAGCAGCCAGATCACTAACCCTGCCTGATCAGCCCCTGAGGTGCAGGACACTTGGATTCTGTATTTGACTTGTCTCTCATGTCTCCCTTCCCAGTTCTTCTGCTTCCCTTTTCCCCTGTACAGGTTGCTTTAACAACATCACAGCATAGCTGGCCGGGAGAGGAACCCACTACAACTCCAGCCCACAGCTCTTCCCTCACTCCTGATGCCTGGTACCGTGGCACTGTCCCGCTACAGACTCATCATCAGATGTGACGTCTCATCAGCTACTCCCATGCAAAGTCCATAAACACAACTCCTGCAGCACTTACACCTAAAGCACTGAATTCCCCTAGAAGCATCTGAGGAGAACTCCCACCTTCTTGGCTGTGGTGAAGATAGAACCCAGCAGAGAGGCAGGGACAGAAGCCAGCAGTGATGTCAGACCGCCACAGCAGTGGATCACTCTGTGGCTCAGCAGCCCCCTGCTAGGATTAATGTGCTCAACCAGCCCAGATCTCCCACTTCCAGCTGATAAAAAGCTGTAGGATGTCCCTAAATGCCAGGGACAAAAAAAAATCACCAAGAAATCCCCCAACCCTCCACACAGCCTAGGAGGAGGTGTCAGGGGATAGGAGATGGTGCACCAAGGGTTGTGTCAGCAGTCCAGTTTGAGAGCCCTGGGAGGGGGTTACCCCACAGCACCCACGCTTCTCTCCCACACCTGGCTGCCTTTGCAACTTGTGGAGAATCCCACTCCCCCTCCCAGTACACATCTCCCCCTCCCTGCTGCCAAGAGCAACACTTCATTTTCCTGCTCATCATCAGTCACCCCATGTGTCCAGAGCAAAAGATAACAAGCCCCAGCATGGAGAAACACATCCCAGCAGCTGGTTCTGCAGAAGCACAAAGAGCAACCCTCTTGGCACATGCTAGAGGGGGATATCTGAGCCAAACCATGGCGTGGTGCAGATGCATCTGAAGGACCAAGGCTCAGGGTGACATTGACCCCTGCAAGAAGCTCCAATGGACTGAGCAGCCTGAGACCCAGTGACCCGGCTCAGGACCCCCTTTTGAACAAAGCCACACATCCATGGCATAAGACCAGCCTTCATGCAGAGCCCCTTCCCCACCACCCAGGGCCTGGGGAAGGGACAAGGTGGCACACCAGCAGAGCTGACCCCAAGAACACCCCATGGGGTGGGCCAGAAAGCTGCCTAGACCCAGGCATGAAGAAGGAGTTAATCTCTCAGCCCAAGCTGCTGCCAGTGCTGCGCTCGCCCGAGGGCACCTCAGCAGCTGAACATTTTTCTTTGTGAAATAATGCTTTCCAAGAGATCTTGCTGGCTGGCTGCACGCTCGGTGGAAAAGCAGGGGGGTGTAGGCATCCCCCACCACCACACCTGGCTGTTCCTTCCCCTGTTCATCCCAGTGCCTCAGCCCCTGCCCACAGCGGGGCTGTCCCGGGAATATCCCTCCTCATGTATTTCCCTGTCCCCAGTCACTATTGATTTGGGTTTCCATGAGCTAATACACAAGACTCAAAGGTCACCGGTCCAAGGCCGGCCAGGCTTGTCACACAGCAGGTGAGTCACATCTGACAGACCTGCCTTGGCCAGAGCAGGAGACATGGTGACATTCCTCCCCTGCCATGACGGGAGCGATGCCTGCGGCAGCCACGCATCAGCACGGGGCTGCTCACACGAGGGGCTGGCGGAGGCTCTGCCCATCCTAGAGCCATGTGCTGGACCTCTGCTAGCCCACCACGCTGGCAGCTGAGCTGGTAACGAGTCAAGCAGTTGAAGGTGGGCCTGCAACCTGTTTTCACTAAATGAAAAGGCAACAATGATGCTTGTGGAGTCAGTTGCTTTGTGGCCCTTGTATTGGGCCAGCTGGTGAAATCAAAGCCACCGTCCCCAGAGGGACACAAGGAAAGGACAGAGCAGATTTGGACAGGTTCTGGGAGCGGTTCCTGGGTTCTGCCGCCAACCTCCAGCTCTCTGCACAGAGGGTAACTGCCCAGCCCATCTACACAGGCCCATTGGGGCTGCAGGGTGGCAATAGGAAAAAAACCCAAAACCCACCTGGTTTTGGTGTGGCTCAGGGCTGGGCCTGGGTGCAAAACTGCCCTGGGGAAGCTGCCACCACGGGGTAAGCGAGGGCAAAAAGTTGTCAGTACACCCTCGCTGCTCTGTCTGCCTCCACACCTCTCACCCTGGTGGGAGCTGAGCATGATGAGCTTCTGCATGTCCCAGTCTGCTCCCCACTGCTGCCTCTCTGGGGAAACACGCCAGGCTCCAGGCAGCTGGTTTATCCACAGGGACAGTGTGAGTGGGACAGAGTGGGACCTGTTCTGGCACAGAGCCCCGAAGGGGCTGGGGCAAGCAGCACAGCAGAGGCAGTGGCAAGAGGCTCCAGCATCCAGGGGAGGTTCAAGGGCACAGCCTGGCAGAAAAGAGGCAGAACAACATCCAGGTGGTGCAGCTGGGATGGCAGAGCACACAGGTATCTAGAGTTTCACCCCTTCAACTGAAAGTCAAGAACAGCTCAGTGCATTAGAGCGGCACAGCAAGTCATAAAAGACAGAAAGGCAGCCCACGGCAACAAAAGGCTGGGGAGGTGGGAGGAGGACGTGTTAGACACTGAAGAGCTGGTGTAACAAGCCATGGGACCCTTGGTTGAGGACAAGGTAGGAAAGGACATACTATGCCCAATTTAATACAGTCAGGATAACTGTTAACAGCACACTTCAGTTTCTGTGATGTGGGTGAGGTGGAAACATCCCAGGCACAGTGTGAGTTCATGTCCCGGGTTAAGTCCCATGGAGGAGACAGTCATCGTAGCCAGATCTCCCCAAATTGATCTTATTTCACCGTTCTTCCTGGGACTGCAATTTCCCTTACAGACCAGCTGCTGCCAGGTCTGTCAGAACTTCTTTTACTCACCTTGAGCTGCAATATCAGAGTTGTATTTCCTCAGCCTCCCTGTATCCTGTGAGCTTGAGGTGGTTCAATAAGACACCAGTTCTTTTGCTGGCAGCTGTTTCCCAACAGCACCCATCATCTTTGCACACTCCTCCCATAGGCAGATATTCCAAGCCCAGTGCTGTCTACAGCTATTTTTACAGAGTCCTCCTGAAACCTGCCTTGCATCAACATTTCAGCCACTGAAAACACATCCCATGAGGTGAATGGAGGCCAGCAAATGCATTCTATTCCTGCTATCGCAGTCATTAGGCTGGAGCGGCACCGAAAGAAATCGATTCATTTGGATTGGAACCAGCTCTCCACCAGAGACCTGCCTGACCACAGCACAGCTACAGCTCGACCTGGTCCTCCTTCCCCTGGAAGGCTCTGCTGTTATCATTTCACCGCTTCCCTTCCTCGCTGCCACCCAAGCACCTGCAGGGAGCTGAAACAGAATGGGCTTGAAAAAGAGAATGACGTTACAGCAATGGAGAGGACACATCCTCCCACCCCAAGGGCAGCCAGAGGACACTGAAGGTTGTTGTCCCTGACTCTTAAGCCTGGCCAATGCCAAGGCCACCTCCCGGCCCCCTTTAACCAAACGGATGGGCAGTGACGCTTCGAAAGGCGGCACAACAGAGACAGGTACCGCCCAGGAGTCTGGTCCTGGACCCACAAGTGCAAAGTTCACATCCCCCACCAGCAGTGCCTGAGAAATCAGCTGCAGCTTCACAGCTCAACCACTCCACACAGTGTCACCTCCCTCCTCTACACCAGGCATCCCAGCTGGGGGTACCACCAGCCTCCAAGGACCTTGCAGAATTACTTGCAAGCACTGCAAGGGGCACCACAGAGGAGATTGTCCTACCCCAGCCTAGCAAGCACCCCACTCTTCCAACACAATATATTCTCCTGTAGCCCTTTGTACACCCCCTGTACCTCCCATCAGGGCACAGCAAGATCCAGGGTGCCCCAAAGGTCCAGGAAGCCAGAAGGAACACCACAGCTACAAGGGAGAATCTCACCAGCAAGGGCTCCATCCCTCTGCTCCCAAACATGGCAGATCCAGAGGTGGTAGAAATGTTCAGCCCCGAGTCCAGACCATCAGGGAAGTTCTCCACAATAAAGCAGATCTAAAATCAAGCCAGAAAAATCAACCTGCAGTTCAGGCTCAGGCACAGTGAGGGCAGTCAGGGTAAGACACAGCCTGATGATCTTCTGTGATAAGACAGATCAAGCTGGAAATCAGCCCCTGATTTGAGATCCGGAGGAGCAACACTCCTCCATACAATTCAGACTAGGACTGAGGGACCTGGTGGGGCTTAAATAGAGCCCCTAGGGCCCATGGGCTGGGAGTCCAGATGAAGCTGGTCAGGACCATTAGTGGCCTGACATCCTGCTCCCCACCCAGCTCCCATGCATCCCGCAGCTGGGAGGGTGCTTTTGATGGCTTATCTGGCCCTGTTCACCCACCGCTAGGGCTGGGTGCTCGGGAGGGGTGCTGGGGTGAGCAGAGGTGGCTGCTGCAGGTCATTAAGGATTCTTTGCAGACCTTTCTCAAGACAACCATCAAACTGCTGCCGTGGGCTTCACAGCACAGCTCTGTGAGAAAGCCTTGGCTGTGCAAAGCAACAGCCCCTGCTGCTGCGGGGAGCACCAGAGCAGACCCTGCCCCGTCCTCACCAGGGTACTGGGGACTCCCCGCCCATCCCAGTGTGGCTGAGACGAGCAGGGACTGTGCTCTGGGGGCTGATGGGGACACAGGGCTGCACTGCTACAGCCTCTGCTGCCTTCTCTCCCAGGAGCAGGAGGGCAGACCCGTTGACTCCTCTCACACCCTGGAGCAAGCCCAACTTACCCCCCAACCCCTCACCGTGAAGTTATCCATCCCCAGTGACCCTGTGAACACCACCCCCCAGACTGGGGGTGCTGCCACAGGGCATCACGTTGCTCATGGTTGTTCCACTTCACAATGTCTAGAGGCAAAGCAGCCAGGAGGTGTAACTGCAGCTGCTGGGCCCTTCTAACCCCCCCGCCAGACTAAACCCCCCTTGTTTTGTGGATGAGGTAAACGTCCGTCTGCTCCCAGTGCCCTGCCATGGTAACGGGCTTTCCTGGAAAGTCTAATTGCTCTGTCTTCCCAGCACTGAGCATGCAGCAGGTCTCGGGCAAACAGCACAACCCCTTCCCTGCACAGTGCCTGCGACTGAGCCCCACGCTCCGATGCGGAGAGGATATGGAGCAGTGGTGCTGCCACCCGGGTTGGCCGTGCAGCTGAGAAAAGCCATCAGGCATTGCCAAGTTACTGGCTCCATCAGCCACTCGGCAAGACACTGCTGTCCCCAGGGACTTCCCAAACAGTCCACCCGGAGCTAAGGTTGGGTTGCTGGTGCTCTTTTGTCCCATACTTTTAGGGACCAAACCAAGCTGAAAGCAGCTGGCTGCAAACACAGGACCAGCCTTGGGGAGATGGAGCTTGTCAGAAGGGTAATAAAGCTGGTGAGGGGCCTAGAGTGGTCTTGTGAGGAGTGGCTGAGGGAACTGGGGTTGTTGAGCCTGGAGCAAAGGAGGCTCAGGGGAGACCTTCTGGCTTTTGACAGCTCCCTGACAGGAGGTTGGAGCCAGGGAGGGTTGGGCTCTTTTCCCAAGGAACAAGAGACAGGACAAGAGGAAACGGCCCCAAGTTGTGCCAGGAGAGGTTTAGATTGGTTGGAAGTGAGGAACAATTCCTTTCCCCAGAAGAGTTGTCCAGGCCTGGCCCAGGCTGCCCAGGGCAGTGGTGGAGTCCCTGTGATCCCTGGAGGGGTTTCCAAGCCATGGAGATGTGGTGCTGAGGGCCATGGGTCAGTGGTGCCCTGGCAGTGCTGGGGGAATGGTTGGACGTGATGATCTTAAAGGTCTCTTCCAACCAGAATGACTCTTCTATGGTTCTAAACATCACCAGCCTGGCAGGGGAATCCATTAACAGGAGTCTCGACAGACTTTGGTTTTGCCAGACTGTTTTCAATTCCCTTTCCCTACTCTTAACAGGAGAGATCTCTCTCTTCTCCCCACTCAGAAGTCCAGGGGGTTGTAGGTGTAGCCTGCAGAGCAAACCCTCCCGGTTCTGTTGGTTCTATAACTGGTGTGAGCTGCTGTTTCTTGCTGTCGGTGCACTGGGCTCGTTGTGTGTAGTGTGGACGAAGTTCCCCCAGACAGAACACTCAACTGGCTGTTGGAAGCTGCCGTTGGTTTCAGTGTTCCAGTCTCTTGACTGACAAATGGAGCTGTATTTCCAGCCAGTACAGGCCCTTACAGCTCGCTGAGGAAGGGGAAACACTCTAACTGACAGCAGGCAGGGCTCTGATCCGGAGGCAGAATAAGCTGCATGTGAATGATGGGGAGACTGAATGTATCGGTCACGCAGAGCCTTGTGTGGAACAGGGCTGTGCTGGCTGCTGTGGTTGCCAGAAGGGCTTCTGGAATGGCAAAGGTTGTGAAACTGCAGCAGGAACATCAGCGGTCAGGGCTGGAGGAGGACGCGTGTCCCTTCCTGCCCACAGCCAGGACTGGAACAGTTGGTGTTAGTGGCTGTCTTTTGCCAGGCACTCATCTGGAGTACTGGGTCCAGTTCTGGGCTCCCCAGTTCAAGAGAGACAGGGAAACACTAGAGAGAGTCCAACAGAGGCTACAGAGGTGCTGAAGGGACTGGAACATCTCTCTGATGAGGAAAGGCTGAGAGCCCTGGGGCTGTTCAGTCTGGAGAAGAGAAGC
>WTSP01024354.1:0-41490 GCA_025331215.1 Actenoides lindsayi | reverse complement strand
ACATGAGGTGTTATCACTGCTAGAAGCAGACACTGTCTGTGAGAACAGGCTGCTAACTTCAGAAAGTGCAGTTAATTCAAAGAACTAAGCTGAAAAGTAAAATTACTGAACAGAATTAGTTCTGTTTTCACTCAAACCAGGACAGTGTCATAATCAGGAAAGACATGCAGTTACAATAGAAATAAGAGTAGTTTATGCTTGTCTTGGCCAAAGTGCTTAGTTTCATTTTGTTGTGCCGTTGTGCTCACATACTGTTGGAAGGAAAAGGGGAAAAGAGAAGGTTGTGAGACCACAGCTAAAGGGAAAAAATTATGATGGCAGTGTTTTTAAATGGAGAACAATTTATAATTCTATCTTGGTTTGGTTTTATTCCTAAAGGCAAAATTAAAACACAGCTTCATTAACATTATTTGAAACTATTTTAAATACTGCCATTTTCAACATAACAGTGTTAACATGTGGGGGTGTTAAATGAAAAAAAGGGCAATAGGAAAATGTTTTGAATAATATTATATTATTTTACCTAAATAGTCTTTTTTGCACCAACCCCATCCCCCCATTTTTTCATTGTGTTGGCAGAAGAAGATGCCTGCTTTGCTCTTTTGGTGCTGAAAGTGAACCAGTGTGCATATAGGAGTTATTGGTTAGGACTGGAGCAGTTACGCTGAGACTAGAGGTCATGTGTCTCTTCAGACAAGATTTTATTTACCTTTTAACCACCCCATTCCACCAACTTGTTCAGAGTTATGGCATTCAACACCAGTAGCAAGCTGTGCAAAACTGGCTTGGGTCACCTTGAGCCAAACCTAAATGAAAACTAAAGTATAGGTATATGAAAGCAATTACAGTATTTTATTGTCACAGTTCTACCTTCATTATCAGGACAGCATTAGAATTTTACAGCTAGATGTAGGGAAACTGCTACAGGCACTTTCTCCTTGCATTTTCCAAGGTTTACATCTATAGTGGAGTTTTTATTTCTCCCAGGTCAGCCAGTTTCATGTGTAGTGCTCATTTATGTATCAATTTATGGCAGACAGGCTCATTGCAACAGCAGAATCAGGTTTGGAAGAAAGAAGAGAGCTCGGCACATTCCTGTCAACTCCTTCCCTGTGCTGCAGGAGCTATGGATATGGATATGTATATGCCTGTGAACTTGCGAGAACCTGCTTCTGATAATATCACACATAATACAATCAATACTGGTGCTGGGGAAAGCTGCCACCTGTCTTTCTATCCCAGACTCTTATTAGGATAGCAAGAGCATATGATTTTTATTTTTTTTTAATTATTATCATTATTTTCTGGGAGTTGTAGCTGTATAGTAGTTTAAAATGGCAGCTTTCCAAGGCTGACGTGTGGTTCTAATTAATTAGGTACACTGTTTTGTTTTTTTTTTAACTTGAGCTTTTTCCTTATATACAAAAGGGCTCCTATTGTCCTTCATTATTATTGAGATCAAAGAAAGCAGAACAGGTGTCAGCAGGACAGAAATACAAGCGGCTGCCCTTCTTTGGTCTAGCGAGCTGGACACAGACAGCAAACAGGAATAATGCTCTGTGAGAAAAACGTACCAAAAAAACCAAGCAGTGGGTCTGGAGAACAGGGGATAGACTGAACCATTACTGGAGGACAGGGCAGTAGAGTGTGCAGAATGCTGAGCAGAAAATTGTAGGTGGTGGAGATACCTATTTCCTTCTCTAGTGCGGGGAAAATTATGCTTCCTTCAGGCAGCACGTGTAAAAAAGTCAAAACCACAAAAGTTGCTGTCCATTTTGATTAGAGATTTAAGGTAGAACTGCGACAATAAAATACTGTAATTGCTTTCACGTACCTATACAATTTGACAGCTTAATCTCTCCCACACTTTGAATGATGGCTATATTATTCCCTCTTCATAGGCTTCCTTTTCTTTCCAAAGTTTTCAAAAATGGTGTTCGATGGGGAAGCATAACAATTACCTTTTTATTCAAAAAAGTTCAACCATCCATGAATGTTAAACTGAACTTGTAAAGGGGACAGAGTCAATCATAGCAGGACCTGAGGATGGAAAGTGAGAATAATTCAGGAAGGGAGCATCATAAGTAAGAAAGGAGGAAAAAAACATCTGAAAGACAACAAAAAACTGGGATTGGTAAAAAAATTTTTAAAAATGTGGTTAACTGAAAGTGTCAGTGCAAGGCAGAATGAAGATGATAGGAAAAACATGGGGAAGATGTTATGTTCCAGGCAGTGGGAAGCTCTATGGGAGGTTTCTTGGATCTAGGACCAGTGTTGCACACAGAAGGGCGTATTTTGTCCCTCACACAGTGTTTTCATCAGCTGCAGTCTTCTCCTTGCCCTTGCATCATCCCTGATCAGCTGCAGGGTCTGGCAAAGACCCTGAAAGAGATACCGGTTGCGTGGAGAGGCAGAAGAACATTGAAAGTGATAATGGGCTATGACTATCAGGAGGAAAAGCTGTGAAGGAGAATGGCCCAGGGTGACTCCATGGGAGGTGGGGTGAACCCCGAGGAAGGCGCCAGCACCCGTTCCCATGACTTTGCCTCTGGCAGCTGCAAGAACAAAGAACAGCAAAGCTGTGTAGGCCGAGCTCGTTTCTCTTAGCTACTCAAACCTAACTATGTGTAAACCCCATGACTCACTTGCTGTCCCAGCTCTGCTTCTGCAACAGTTGGGAACAAAGTCAACTCAGGTCTGGGAGTATAACTTTCTGTGTCATCTTCTCAATGGAAGTCTGCCAGCAGCTTCCCTGTGGCTGCCATGGGATCAGCTGCTGGGAGTTCTATGTGGGGCTGTGTGGGCAAAGCCCTTGGGCTGACTCCTGGGAACAAATGTAAGACCCCCTGGTAGTGGAAGATGATCTCTTACAAGATACTGATAAACTGTGCACAGGCACCAATGGATTAGGAATACTCATTTGCTCAGGGACTACAGCAGTATTTGGCCCACTGTGCCATTTTCTTTTTGCAAGAGAAGGAAAGGTAAATGAGATTCCAGTGGATTTCATCATACACAAACAGCCCTTCTCAAAACACCAGGGTCTCACTCACTTGGCAAAAGGCATGCAAAAACTCCAGGGCTCTGCTCCTAAAGTGACTGCTGGATTGCTAGAAGAAATTCAGCAGTTTGTTGGAGCTTTTATTTTTTTCTTTTTTCCCTGAAAGACAGGAAAATGTTCTTTCTTTTATGACTGCTGTTCTGGTTTCAAGGACCTTGCTAAAAAGAAAATATGTTCCCTCTCAAGAGCCCTTAGCAGCTCAGTTCTAGTCTGTTTCATTCCACTGCTTGGACCGCACTTGCTTTTTGCTGTTGGATGGCTTATTTAGGATCTTACAGACCCTAAACCAGCCCTGGTATCTACGGTAACGTATGGTCCTGCTTCCTGCTAGTTCACAAAGAGCAAGGAAAATACACATTTAAGCTACTCTTCCAAGACATTTCAGCCCAGGGCTGCATTCAAGATGACAGAGAGGTTGTGTTTATCAAGGTAGCCCAACTCCTCCAGAAGACCACCTGTTTGAGCAATTGCTTTTGCAGCAATATTCAAGGCAAAGACTCTACGGCATTTCCAAAGGTGTCCTCATGTTAACAACACTGCTGTGCAAGGGCAAATTCCCAATTATTTATACCAAGCACTACTTATGTGGAAGATTTTTGAAACAAGATGGAGCCTGCCTGGAACAACACCCACCTTTTGGCTGCGGGGTACAGCATCCGTAGCTGGCGCCTGTGCTTGTCTGTCTCTCTCTTTGTTCTTCTAAGTCTGTCTCCTTGGATGCAAAGAGGAAGCTGTTGGTCATACCATGCTGTCAGGATCTCCACCGTAACTCCAGCATAACCCCATTGGGTGCAGGGAAATTAATCTGGATTTGCAGAAGCGTATTTTAGCTCTGTAGCTGAATTAACATCTTTAAAAGTGGTTTGGAAATTGGTGAGAAACCAGTAGAGACAGCTCCGACTTCTCCTTCCAGAAAACTTTAGATTTATTGAAATGCTGCAGTCATAAATACAGAACAAAGGAAGTGAATACACTACAGTGTCCTCATTGTAAAAAGGCAATGGCAGATGCTTTGATAAACCAGGAGACAGGTCATTATTTCAGTGCAATGCCTGTCAGAACGTCTACCTACCGTAACTCTCCAAAAAGTTATTTTTCAACTTCCTTCCTATGAGATTTATTAAACTGTGAGGGAGAATCTCAAACAAGTGGTAGAATAATTTATCAAGTCCTGGAAAAGGTACATTGGTGAATTGCCTTGCATTGTACTTGGGCAATGGACCAGACGACCTAGTGGCCTTTTCGATTTCTAATGTCTGTGATTATCAGTTATACCTCAGGACACTAAACAGAGACATTTTCTTCCTTTCAGTGTCAGCAAAATGTCACTAATGGCCATGCTAAATCAGAGCAATTGATCCTTCTGCAGATGTGTTGTGCACTTCTCAAGATGGCTATAAATGATCCCACTTGTTTAGATTTGCTATTTTCTGTTTCTGTAGTGCAAGTGCTCAGCACTAGGGGACTACCAGCCAAGGGAAAGAATTTCTGTGAGGAGATTAAAGAGATTAAGAAAATGGTTGCATGACCTATAAAAAGAGGATCATAAATATTGCAACAATAAAAGCAATAGGTTTTTCAAAGTTTAAATAGCTTTTCTTTTCAAACACTTGAGGTAAATGCCCTTTTCCCAAGGCTGTCTAGCGCCTACACCTTGAGATTTCACACAGAGTTTCACCAAATACACTGTAATTTCTCAGGGAGCTAGCTTTTTTCTTTTAATTATCTGTCTTTGTGGAAGTGTCCCCTCCACAGAAGTTAGACCCCAGTTACCTGGAAGCTCATTATTGTTTCCTGTAGCACTGAAATTTCAGAAAAGCCAGAGAATAATAATAATAAAATAACCCGTGCATTTCTTAAGCACAACACCCACCAAACAATGCAAGAAGGGCAAGTATGGTTCTGCCCTTTATAACCAAGCAGCAGCAGTCACACCTTTTCTTGTGCCCTAGGGGGAACCTCAGACACAAGGGTCTGCCTATGTAGACACTCAGGTATAATATTTATATTCTTCACAACCCTAAGTGTGCAAAATCGCATACCTGGGCTGCTGTAGCTCTGCAGATACAGGCAACTGACATTTCTATCCCACACACCTTGTTGACATGCAAGATATAGCCTTTGTTTTTAATGCTTAGTGTAGGATACAGCTCTGGAGTAAGCAGCCTGCTATCGTATGCTCAACTTTTTTTTGCCCATTCTTCATCCTATCATTTGCCTGTAGTCACTTCAGGGGAGCACAGACCAATGTGTCCCACCAGCTGCATCACAAGGATGCTGATCTCACAGAAGTGTTCCTATTTCTTTGTCATCTCGTGTTCATCTAGCTCATATGTCTTAGCCGTTGCCTTGGGACTACCACTTTGGGCACTTTTATTTAAAAGGGTGCAACACCTGCCACAGTACAAAGGCTGGAGAGTCTTTATATTAGTACTTCATCCTGCAATCAATTGATTATTGGTCCAATTGCAGAAACCAATATCCTTCTTGTAACAAGTACTTCAGTTTGGTCAATCAAATAGCTGAAGAAGCACAGGTGTTCATCCAGCCCACAGCAGGCATGTGTCAAACCCAGCCCCAAGCCCATGCAAAATGCTGATCAGTCCATGGCCCACTGATGCAATGTACTTTTCTTTCTTGCACATTGGAAATTCACTACTCAGAAGCTTTTTTTTTTTTGCTTTAAATAAATTAAAAAGGCAAAAGTTCCCCCAAATACAATGCTCACAAATGGAAAATATCCTTAACCTGACCTCCCTGATCCTTCCCTTTGCTACTGTATGTAAATGCATTAAAATCAGCTTTCATTATTACATGCCAGGTTTTAGGCCCTCTACAATAGCTACAATCCCCATTACTCAAATGTTGTAGTTTGCCTTTATGCTTTCAGCACAAATTATTTTGGTTGTGTTTTCCTGGTTATGTGCAATTTCACACATCCAGTGTCTACAAAATCATGGCTTTCAGCACTTCCTGTCATCTAGAAGTAGCTGCTTTCTACCTGAGACAGGCAGAAAGGCTGTTTCCTGCCTACAGTTCTACAAATGACAAATCTAATGTTTTAGAAAAATGAAAACAAAACCTAAGAAGTCAGATGAGAAGGAAATAAGTTGATATGCAGTCAGACAGGCTGGAAAGGGAGACAGAAGCAGGATTAGAAACATCTCCAAAACTTAAGACAGACACATTAGGTTATGAACCTGCTACTCTGTCCCTAAGTTTTTGTGCAGGCACTTCTCAGCGACTGTCTCAGTTTACTCCCTTATCTTGCTGAAAAGCATGGTAAATTTGCCCATATTGGGAGTGAGAATGGAGTAGCTGGGGTGCTGTAAGCTATGCTGTGGTTTTCTGTACCCTAACTCTCCAAGCACACATGCCCAGACTTGCAAGAAAGATCAGAAATAGGTGTTATGCAAAGTGGTAGGTAAACATCAGCAAGCCTTGCTACATGCATAAAGGCCTTACCATTTCATTTATATCCATAGGTTTCTCTTCCAAGATGGTTCCTACCATCACTGACTGTACTTTTCCTAAGCCTTGTATATTAATGAGGATTCCTAAATTTGCATTTCTTCAGCAGGCTAAGGACAAGAAATATAAGGCCTAGGGACACAAAGAGGTCATTCATTCCTGGGCTGCTCCCTGATTTTGAAACAGCACACACAGAAGTATCAAGAAACAAGAGACAAGTTGCAGTGAAGCGAGGGGAAGGACAAGTTTATCTTTCTTGGAGAACCTCCCTAAAACAAGTGCAGAAAAAGAAAATGCACAAAATAGTGGTGGTGCTCACACTATAAAGAAAGAGAGTGAAGATCCACAGAGCCATGACATACTCTGTGAAAAAAACTTGGATTAGACAGGCTCCTCTTAAACAGTACGAATGCAATTGCTATGTGGCCTTTAAACACTGAAAGAAAGACAAAGATTTTGTTTACTGCAAATACTTTTTCATGTCCCTTAATGCCCAAAAGTAAAATAGAGGCTGGATTTATTCTGAAACATGGTCAAGAATTTTAAAACAGGCTTTTTTATACACAAACAAAAGGAACACAGGAAACGAGCTTGGGAGTTACTTAAATGTCAAGGATTACATTGTACCAGGTAAAACTGAAATGTAGCAGAGGGACTCAGTTTCATAAATGAAATGTCATTGCTGATGGGTACAAATTATGTAAGAAAGACGGAAAGGGAAACAGATGCACTTAGAGCTGCAACAAGATACATTTCGGCCACAGAGAGAGCAGCAGTAGAAAATAGAGAAACACTGAACTGCTACAGCCTACTCCAGCAATGAGAAAGCACGAATCAATCAGTATCTCTCTAGGTACACAAATCCACAGGACACTACTTGTAGGGAATTTAGCCGCCCAAAAATCTTTTAAGAAACACCTCCAAACATTGGTCAAAGATGTTCACGTGTTACACAGAAACCTGCTCTAATCTAAGCAGTATAGGTACTTGACAAACAAACACAATAACCCCCCAAACCTGGGAACTGTAGCTGAGAAATTGAAAGCAATACCAATTATCTAAATGTAACATAGTAAAGAGTTTGTTTGACTTTGAAAAGGTCTCCAGCATTAGCTCACTCACAGACATACATATTAAATACACAAATGCATACCAAAAGAAAACCAGAAGGCACACATTCAGCCAAGAGGCTCACTCAGAACTGCTGATCATTTTATGCCAGAATGAGCGAGCTGTGAGCCCCAGCTTCATTACTCTCTGTCCAAAACCAAGACTGCAAATGTTGGACCCATGGTACCTGGGCTGACAAGCCAAAGAGTAAATGAAATCCCGAGAAGAGGCATCCTCTTGGGATTGTCCAGGATCAGGACACTGACGCCAAAGAGAATTAATCTTGTTCTTTAAAATAGCAACAGAACAACAATTGTTTCCCATCTTTCCCGCCCCCTCAGGAAGTTAGTGACTTGGTTGCAAGTTGGGCTATGACCAAATTGGGCTATGACCAAGCAATAGCTTATTTGAAGACAGCTATAGGTAGTGCTGTACCTTCAGCCTCCACTAGAAGACTTCCAACAGAATTCACAACCACTGCTTCTTGCACCTCTGCCCCCAGCACCATCAACTGCATTTTATCTGGAGAGTGATGGAGATTCATTTTATAGGTCACAACCTCAGGTTTCTAGCACTCATCGAGAACCAGAATTATCTAAATTAGTCAAAATAAATGTGGTCAGCTCAGACAGACTCAGATTTGTTGCCGTAGGAACAGCCAAATAGTCCAAGTTCAGCTGATCTTATCTTCAGGGAAGAAGTTCCACCAGAGTCTGAAGCATCCACTCTGGATCAGCAAGGCTGCATGTTCCCCAAAGAGTCACGCTGAGTTTAAGAAGCAGATTAATATCATGCAAGAAAGCAAGTTTGCTCTCTCAAATCAAGTAATTAAACAGTGCATGATAAACCTAAGGAATTGTACTCACCCCTGGAGTCAAGGCATGAGACTTGAATTCTGTGACAGGGGAAGGAATTTAAAAACAACAAGCAAACGCTACCTTTCAGGAACTAGTGTGGCAATGAAACGGAAGACAAAACAGATGAGATACTCTATCTGGAAAGGAGATCCTGTTAGTTGACAAGGTTCAGTAAAAGTGCTCTCACATCCAGCACAGGAAGGAGAAAATAAAGTACGGTAATAAGTAAGCACAGAATGAAAGGAAGGACAAGTGAAATCAGCCTCTTGGACTATTTGTGAAGTTACTCCACCCAAGATGAAGCAACAAAGACATAAAAACGAAGAGATAGAGGACTTCCTGGAAAACCTGACCATATATATCAACATCATACTAATTAGTTAATTAACATATTGCACAATTAACAAATAAATATTTTAAAAGTCTGGGAGAACAAGGAAGCACCAGATGACAATGTTCTTATCAGAAGGAAAAGTGGAACAATGTTGGCCTGATAAATTTATTTCTGATCTCTGCTAACTAAGTGAAATAAATACAAGGAGAGAAAAAAAAAATCTCTCAAACACCTGGAGAATAACGGAAGTATGGCAAAACCAAGCCAGTTTAGATAATCCTACAAAAATACAGTGAGTGGCTTTTGGCACATAAGCCATACACCTGAAGCCAACAGAATAACTCATACATTAACTTATTTCTACATCCAAGTGTTGGTGTCATTTCCAACACCTCTTTTCTCCCATTACCAGGAGCAATTTTATAAAACACTGCTGATAATGGGAGCTGAGAGACCCAGCTGCAGAACTACAGCTTGATCCCAGAAGGCTGTATAGAATAGCTATACAGAGTAGCAAGCATTTAACCCACTGAGTGAAGATAAGTACGTTTAACAGAGGACACAGTTACAGTACCTTTGGTATTTTAGGGTCTCAAGGCATTCTGCAGGGTAAACTCAAGAGTGAAACAGATCTGCTTGACATTCAAGTTAAATACACTTCCAGGAAAGGCAGTTAATCAATTAATCAATAATACTATTGCATTTTATCATTAACTACAGACAGCGGTTTCAGTGTAAAAACCACTACTGCAACTCAGCACCTGGCAGAGTCTTTGGAACAGTTCTGTGTTAGGAATGCAGCAGTTGCCTTTGCTGTTAATTCCGTGTGCAGTGAAAAACCCAAATGGTTTCTCAGAAAAAAAAAAAAAAAGAAAGAAAACTAAACCTGTGGTTTTCTGATGTCTGAATAGTTTTTTGGCACGTAGGCATGTTAATTATCAGGCGTGTATGTACAATTAGGATTTCTTTTTCTTAGCTATCATAAGAGGGCTTATTTATGACAGAAGAGTATATAATTTAGGTAGCAAGAAAGCATCAATCCACATACTGAAGAAACAAAAACAACCCACTTCTCCACTCTGTTAGTGGGTAGAACTGGAAAAGGGACAGTGAACAAGAGGACAGAGGTGTCAAACAGGTCCCATATAATGAATAGCTACATATATCATGAGCTTGCAACTTGGAAAAAATGGTGACTGAGGATATATGATATAGGTCTTTAAATCACAAGTGTCAAGGACACAAGGAATAGGCATGGTCATAGCTACATCTGATAGTGGAATAATTAGGGTCACTTGATGAAATCATCAAGAAAACCATTAAAACAACTTGACAACAGTTCTTTTTCATACCATACAATGAACTCAGGGTTCATTGCCACAGAACACTGCAGAGGCCAAAAGTAGAAAAGGATTTTTAAAAAACAACTAAATACATTCATTAAGGCCAGGTCCAGAAAGAACTGACAGCTCAGAAGGTCCAAAGACTGATGGAATGGTGTCAAAGACCTCTGTACAGAAGCTTTATATTTTATGCTTTTGTGATCACCTGTTACTGGACATCCTCAGAAACAGGATAGCAGATTAGATGACATTTGGTCTGATTGCATGCAGTGCTTCTTACGGATCAAAGCTCTCAATTTTGGCATGATTTAGAGTATGGAAAGGTTAATTAAAAAAAAAAAAAAAAAGAAAAAAAAAAGAACATTTTAAAAGCTTGTATCCCTCCTCTGATTCCTCTTTCAGCCCTCAAAGATGTGCCCCTTAATCCTTCAGTTTCCAAGAATGGTAAAGTATTGCTGAATTAACAAGCAGGATTTTGTAATAGCCACCAAAGGCTGCATTATTGCTCCCAGATCCTGCCCAGTCCCCTTTTAAAGCATTTCTCTTGACTCAGTCTCAACTGCAGGTTAAACCTCCCCCTATATTCCATTTTGTCTCTTTATTACATTCTTGCTAAATCATTCTGTTTGACTGCTATGACATGAAACAGTTAAGATACTAATCTGTTGGCCTCTGCTAGCTAAACCCTTCTCCCACACCACTCATTTCTGTGTTCATAAGTGACAACAGGAATCTACAGGAAGACTCCTTGTGGACAAAGGATTGCTATGCTGTCTGTAAACATCCTTATTTCACACAGAATTTGCCACTTCGATTGGATTTAGCCTTCCAGCCCATCACATTTCTGCAGTGCAGTGGAGTAAACAATGCAACACAGTGATTCCAAGTCTGTAGCTAGACAGACTGAAGTAGCAGCACAAGTAAGTCAGAAAATCTCCTGCATTTATCTGGACACAGAGCGAGCTCTGAGACCAGTCATCACAGTTTTTTTTATATATAAAATACGTGTGCACAGACATATGGACTAATACATTCATCACTAACCCCCATTTAAGGAACCAATCATCCAAAGTCAACACTTCACCCAGTAAACGTGCTTTAACTGGGGGTGCCAGGTGCATCTAGGACTGCACAGTGGCTTTACAGACCACTGTATGAAGCCATGGCTGTAGGTTCAAAGTTGATTAAGAGGTTACTGTTCCAGCTTGGTCAGTCTTCAGTTCTCCAGACAAATCTTCCCACTCAAGATAACACACAGGTAGATTGTTTGTTTTTATCACTCGCAGTGGAGTTTGGACCCACATTACCTGGAATGAAAAGAAGTTAAAGTAATGGTAATGTTAAGTAAATAAGACCTGAATAAAGTTTGAACTCACGCTTCAACCCTCTCTCATTATTTACTATACACTTTGTGCTAGACCTGCAGTACTCTGCACTCTCTCCTGGTTTTATGTCCTGCTACTGTGAAATGAAGAGACATGAAAATAAGAGCAAATTCAGAGTATACTGTGGAGAAAACCACTGGAGAAGTACTTCCAGGCTTTGGTCTATACCCAGGTCGGCTTCAGTGGTATTCTCAGGTCCCAGTTGGCACTGAAAAACAGTCTGGACATGAATTGGGTGGGAAGTTTTCCAAGAAGTGAGGTATGAGAAAAAGTCAGGCCATCTCATCCATGTGATCCCCACACACATTTTCAGTAGAGGCTTTTTCATGTCCCATTTTAAACATTTCAAGTGGCAGTTTTTTCATCATTTTCTTTGCAAGGCAAATCCCGAGACCTCGGGGTCTCTAACTTAAATAGCACAGTATGCTGCCCCAATTTTTCATCATCTTAGTTTTTTTCATTGCTCACTCTATGGATTCTTCCTGTTCCAGTATCTGTACTTTTCAGTGCTCACACTGGCATCTGATCTCCTTCATTACAGATGTTGGTCTGGATGACCCAGCATAATTTTTTTCAAGCACTGCACTAAGGTGTGTTTGCAGAGGCTTTTGCAAGTACAGGAGTACTTCTGGGCTCTGAGCTCAGCAAGGCTTACGTGACCTATGGCCCAGGGCAGGATGTACTGAGAGGGGCTGCCATGTGGTTTGCAGGCACTCTGAGCAAGGGCAGACCCCACTCGTGTATTTGTACAGAAGGAAGGTCTATGTGCTTTTCCCAAACAGCTGGAGCCAGTGGCCAGAATGCAGTGAGAACAGGGAGGGAAATCTGCCACAGGTCATAGTGACATATTGCTGAGAAGTATCAACCTTGCTAAGATGAGGGAGCTTGCATACCAAGCACTGCCTCTGAACCGGACTTCAGCTGAGTAATTTTTAACGTCACTCTCTTGCTGGTGGTATTTGGTCAATGTCTTCCTCACCTATAGGTGACAGAGAAGAGAAGATCTCTCTCCTCTCTCCCTCATCTCCACACTGCAACTTGTTGGTATGTGAGGCTGCACTGCAACCTGCCCTCACTTTTGTGGCTGCTCTGTATGCTACTGCCTCCTGCCCACATCTCCCCATGCCATTTCATTCTGACTCCTGTCCCCCCTTTGACCTATAATGTATGTTACTACTAAGTTTATCATTATTCCTTTCTCAACACCCATTACCCTCCCTGTCTGTATAACATTCAATACTCTCATATTTCCTTTCAAAAGTGTCTGTGCTCCTCTGCTTCATCTCAACTCCCAACTCCTTTATTCTTCTTACTTTCTACTCTTGTCTTCTGACTTTTTCTACAGATCCTGCTACAGTTAGATCAAACACTCTCCTTATATGTACCCAACAATGTTCCTCTCTTTCTCTTTAGAAATGAGTTTGAAAATTCCAGTTATCACCTGTCCATAGTCCTACTTTGGCTGAAAAACACTGGTGATAACTAAGCAGTTATTTCTGTGGTATTGCAGTGCCCAGTGTAAATCCCATTTCTTGTTGCAAAAAGCACCCAAAAGTGAAATAAAAAATGGTGCTATTAAGTACATGTGTTCTGCAACCAATACTCACGAGCAAAGGCCAGTGTATGATGCAACTCAGGATAGCAGGCCCTTCTGAATGAGCCCACTTTGCTTCTTGTAGGGGAAAAAATAAAACAAAAAACCGTCACCTTCCAAAGGCACACAGCTTTCAATCCCCTCTTGCAGTATTTCCAAGAAACTGTACACAGATGTCAATGTCTTTGCTGGTCACAGTTTGCCCAGAAGCAGCAGCTTAAAATTAACAAGATTCAGGTCAGGTTCAGAGCTGCTGCTGTTATGTTCCTAAGCAGGCAACAGTGAAGTTCAAGATTTGTGTCAATTTCATGATGTGGTCTAAGAAAGCCTTGTAAGACAAAGCACAGCCCTCCGTGCCACGTGCTAGGACAACACCTCAGGATGTTAATTTTAACACTTAGTTTGGGCCATTACTATCTGTAGCCCTTGTATGTTCCAGACTCCAAATTCAGACTTGTAGGTATCCTTTTCTAGCCTGTAAATACTGAGTCGGATTTTCAGACTCTATTGCAGAACACACTTTCATCATTTCTCTTCCCAGTTCAAATTCTCTTCATCACCATCTGCTCTTACAAGACTGAACCTGACCTTTAGCCAGATTGAATAATGTCTTTCAATTACCCCACAAGCTACTCGGGGTGTGGATCTGGTCTCTTTATGCATTTACAAGGTGGGATGGGTCTCTGCGGTACTACAGAATTAATAGTGACTTTGGAGGATGTGTGCACAGGCAGGCCCAGAGGGCTTAGGTGTGCTGTTTAATCTCTACAAAAGGTAAGGGCAACTATTTCAAACTGTGAAGCTCTGAATAATTGCATCCTAACCTGACTGCATACCAAGCACCTTCTCCCTTCTTCATTTCCATTTCTTACCTCCCTTCTGTCACGCAGAGTATCACAGCATCAGTTTTTACTAGTCCTGCTCATAAACAACTTTAAACTTTTAAAACTAAGTCAGTCTTATAGTTGCCAAAAAACAAAGCACCTCCTGTTTTTATCCTGAGGCTGGAACTCTATTCCATGCCCATCTTCAACAATTTTTTATTAAATCCTAATAAAGCATGTGCTGCTGATCAAGTAGCTGCAGGATCCACTGAGTAACTAATTTTTTAGCTCTTTCTCATAAGTTTCCATCCTCCTAATGTGCCCTCTACCATCTCTGTTCATATACCACCTTGAGTCCATTAGACTAGAGAAGACTTCTCTCAAGAACAGCGATTAAATGCAAAAGCAACACACAAGCAGTGATCTTTTTTACAACACCAGATGACCTAAGTCTACTTACATCATACTTCAAAAGCTGTGGAGTCTCTCACTGCCACCATGAACAGGCATTCTCAGCTTGCATACACAAAAACCAAATACATACTTGCATAAACTCCTTGGAAAGGCTTATTGTGTCAGGAAGAACACAGCGGGAAGGCTGCTGTGCTGGGACATCTGCGCCTGTTCTCAATTCTTCCTTCACCTTTAATTGAAAGAGGTGGCAGCCCTTGGGAAGTAGCAGCAGCAATAAATAAAACCTGAACACAATAGCATGATAGTGTCTTTGTGGAAATGGTCCAGACCAAGCATCAGACTGTCTGGCACAGATCCACTGTGTTAAAAGGAACAGGGACATGCCTGCTGTCCTGACTGTCTGATGACCCAGAAGCACCCCACTGTTCCACTAGAGCCATCCATCTCTTTTGTGCTTTAATCTGGGCCTAACTTCATCATGACGTCATGGGAATGACAGGCTGTCTGCTTTAAAACAGCTGACAGTGAAAAACAGAGAGAATCTCTGATGTTGTAAAGTGCTGACAAATCAGAGATTACACAATTCTCTACTTCTATCACTAGAGGGTAGTGCAAGCCCGCAGGTCCATTCCTCTGAGAGGACATGTCCATACATCTCCCTATAGGTCTTCTCTAAGGAATGGGGCCCAGCAGTACATATTTCCTGTGCTCAAGAGATAAATTGACTTGGAGTGAGAGCCACTTTAGACCAGGGTTTACTTCTGCCTCCCCAAATGCCAAACACACATCCTAAAATGGGTCTACTACAGTCAAAGAACCTATCCATGCCTTCTTACCCTTTCTTTCTTGGGTTCATTTGGCTTTTTTGAGTCTGTCCCTCATTCAGCAAGAAATATTTCTAAGAACCTAATCAATTCTTGTTGTTGTTGACCTTTCCAATACCTTACTTTCTATTGGTCTCAGGCCTTTCCATTTCATAACATGGCAGTCTCAAGGGAATTCAGTCTTTTCACATGCATTTCACATTCATCAGAGCATAGAATGGTCTCTGGCCAGACAAGTTGAGGAGAAATTTTCTCACTGGAACTAGTTTATTTTTCTGCTGGCACACCCAGCACAGCTCACTGAGAGAGGAAGACAACCAGTCTGAGTAAGGCCATAGATTGACTTCAATCTGATAAAACATCTAAAATGTTGGGAAGTTAGGTAAGAATCCATAAATTGGGAGAAAACTTTATCATTTGTGTCTTCAGTCAGATGATGCCTTGGAAGGACTTAATGAAAATATCAATCATGTTAGCAAAGAAAGAAAAGTTGTGATCTAGTAGTTCTCCATAGCTTCTATTTTCATGACCTTCTCCCCCATTTCAGAACATGCTAAAGGAGCAAATTAAAAAGACTTCCACCCTCTCCTCTACTCCTTGCCCTGTCACCTCAACATAAACACATACTCCTCTCTTCTCCACAAGTAACATCACAGTAAACACACCCGACTAAACCCAAATGAGGAAAGGAGGGGTTACACTGAAAATTTGTCTGCACCTTTCTAGCCACATACTGCTGATGCTTAGTAGGGCCGTGCACTTCGTGAGCTGTACACACAACCTGTTTTGCACAAGGAGATGTTCACTTTCCTCTCCCTTTGTCCCAAACCTGGTTGCTGAGAAGTATGAGAAAACATTTACATGAGGAGTATCAACTTTACAAGAAGATTGTCATTAAATTGCCTTCAACTTAAATTGCCTGTATCATTGGATACAACTTCTACTCTTCTTTGATCCTGCTTATTTTAATATAGAGGAAATAACAGGATCTATTCTCAGGTGTTTGTATTGCATATGTTTGCACCAATCAGCCAAACTCGGAACAAGAGACACAGAAGCAGTATATGCTGGTAGAAGAGGTTTTACCTGAGATGTCTCCAGTGCTCCGAACACTGGCATGGCCAAGGCTGAGACGCTCATATTCCAGTTTCATGTTACCAAGGTCTTCTCCTGAATGTCCTTCACTGGCAAAAGAATTGGCCTCAATGCTTGAGCCTGGAGACCTTTTGGCCTTGCGACTGAAAAGCCCACTGGCAAACCGTTTTCCTTGCTTTGAATTGGCCTGTGCATCTTCTTTCTTCATGTCACGAATAGACTCTCTGGATTTGGATTTATTTTTCAGGTCCATATGGAGCCGGGATAACAGTTTCTGAGGGCTCCTATTCAGCTTGTTCAAGTTCTCCAGAGGTGGATCAATTTCTGGGAACACTTGCTCCAATGTGACTAAGTCATTCAGAAACTGATTTAACCGTTTCTTTGACTCACTTGTTTCCTCCTTTTCCATGTTCCCCTGATTATCCTGCCTGTGACGTGAAGCCCAGAGCATCATATCACCACGGGTTGCCCCTGCCACTAAACCATACTTGGGGTTGATGAACTTCCGAGCCACAGTGGAGGAATGAAGGCCTGGCTTCCCAATTCCAAGAAGGAATGGGTTATCAATACCCAGTTCTTTGTAGAAATTAACTTCCTCTGAGATGGCATAGAGCTCACGAAACTCAATGTCAAACATCTCCACATGCTGTCCGGTCAAGACTAGCAGGATGTTTCTGTCAATGTGGGATGAACTCCATGTGAAGCTAAGATTAGGAAACAGAACCAACATTAGATTTTTGGGTGAATTCTTTACTCAGCCCACCTAACAATATGCAAGACTCCACATGGGAATATGTAGCATTGTGCCATTTTTCCACATTTACTCGTCAAGATGGGTCAGGATAGACACATGAAGGTCTCTATTGTTGTTCTTCATTAGGCATGCAGACCAGATCTGGAAGAAAAGGCCCTAAAATTCTGAAGAACAGTCTACTCTTATAAAAGCAACACGGCATCAACAGGAGGAGTCTCCACACTGAAAACCTTACTGAACAGATCAGAGCATAGTGGCTGGTTGGGAGTCCTTGCAGACCACCACCTAATGTGGTATGAAACTATCTATAGCCCACTGAAATGGTCCACTAACATGGGCACACTCCTTTTTCTCAGGAGCAGCTTGAGCTCTATGCCACCTCTTCTATCGTCCCACTCCAATTTCTGTAGATGCCACACAAATGACAGAGCCTGGGATAAGAAAGGGAATGACATGGGAAGAAGACTCTCAAGCAAATCCACAAACCATTCTTTATACAAAGAATGTAGCTTTGCCTTAAACAAGAGTGACCCACCTGTATGATCCAGTGGCCACCTTTTCACCATCCACCATCAGGAACCGGGAGGCCAATGTGCCTTTGATCTTCCCTGCTGGCATGTAGAAGCCAACTCCTGTCACAGAACGTATGCGGATATTCTAACAGGGGATGAAAAGACAAAAAGTCACAGTAAATAGGGCAAAGAATTAGCTAATTGCCAGCTGCAAGTCTTAATATGTCACTCACATTATCTCACTACTTCCACAGCTCATTGTGTATCAGCCACCAGAAACCAGAAGAGCTGCAGAAAGGAAAGCATAGTGCCCTAAGACCTGTTGTCATCCCCTGTCAGTGCAAGCCACTCCCCTCCATCAGTTTATAGCCCTGTCCAATGGGTCAGCATCTTTGTAACCCTGCTGTCTTCAGCTATTCATCTCAGCCCAGTGGCAACACAATGCTTTCCAAATCAAATAATCCTCCACCTCCAGTCCTGTGCTGTAGCTCAGAAGGCCCAGCTCAGTTCAGGGGAATGAATCAGAGGAAGCTCTGAGTCATGTCTGCAATCTCTGAATGCTGATCCCTATTCCACGGCACTCATGAGCTCTTCTCCAGATTATGTTTGCAGGACTACAAAACCAAGGGACTTTTCAACACCTGTGCAGTGCAAAAGACACAGTTATTTAGAGGGTAATATGTGACAGAGGTCTATAGTATTTTCTCTTTGTACTTGTGTTCTGATGCCAAACAACACATGGCTTGACAAAACTGGGCAAATTAGAAGACCAGACAATTTAATTATTACAGAAGAGAGGATGAAAAAATTCTGTTGCTCAGAAGATAGGTGTTTCCTGTCTATTATAACAAAAGGAGAACCCTGACCTTTCTACTTCTGCTAAGAACCCCAAATAGTTACAGTGTCCATCCAGATTCCTCCCTGTTCAACACAGAGTGAAGAAAAACAGAACTTTTTTTTTTAATCAAAAGGAGTAGGATAAGTGTCTCTATTGATGTTCTGGACAGATCACCAAAGAAGAACTTCTGAAGAAGAAGGAAAAAACTTTTCATGAACTGAATGGAAGTAGTTAGAAAAAGATAGTACCTCTCCACAAACCTCCTGTATCACCCCCTTTGTTCAGGAAACCTACAAGTAATAGAACGAAGCACTACCAGGCACAGAGAAAACACAGATTTAAGGTTACATGACTTGCATCAACAGATGTGTGCCTGCAGTTACTGTAGGAATATATTTGCTGTATAAGAATATATTGGGCTGAGTGTTATTCTGCTCCTGGGTCCTGGCTGTATGAGGCTGAATTACCAAACTGTCTAACATGAAACACGCCCCTCCCCCACAACCCCTAAAGCAGTAATTGTCAGTATAAGTTTAGATCAAAATATCTTGGCACTCTGACACACAAATTTAGACCATTTTCTTCATTCCACCATCTGCTTCTGTAAAATGTATTTAACAATGAAAAGGTAAAAGGTATTGTGAACTAGAGTAATAAATCCAGGGTTGGGATTCAGATAGTCCCAAGTGTAATCACAGTTCTGACACTATTCCCTGTGATGTTCTGTGAAAGTCAATTCACCTTTGCCTTATTCTTCCCTCATCTGCAGAGACAGAGAACATGAGGATTTGCCTAATGCTAGCACAGTCTCGGATCCCACAAAGAGCTAAGTCCTATTATTATAAACCTCACGGACTGCTTAAATATTGACAGGCTATAGAAATCAGCATGCAGGAATGAGTGATTATAAGAATGCAGATTTCTATCAAAAAGCATCTTTTTTTCTGAATATAACTCTTACCTTTTGAATCTGCTCCTATTTACCTCACTAAAATACAGCAGTGGCAGTACAAATTCTGACTAACAGTAACTGACGATACTACTATTTTGCACTCATCTATTGCTTGATCTGTCTGGAGTCCTGTGTGGGCATAAGCTAATTAATGCTCCCAACACTGCTGAAAATATTATTACCCTGTTTTAAAGATGAGAAGCCTAAGAGAGAGAGAAAGATGAAGTGACTTGCCCAAGGCCTAGCAGTGAGTCATATGTGTGGGATGCTGAATGCAGGTTGGGTAGAGCACAAGAGAAAGGGTGCCTTTTCCAGTATTTAGAATAACATTTGTAGTTGGCTGGCTCATCACCTGAAATATTTCTTTTTTCTCTTGCTGAGTAAAGTTGGTTGTAGGATTTGTCAAATTATGGAATATTGACTGCAGGTGACAAGAAGGACCTCCTTTCTTCAAAGCAGTCAACAGTTTTGACATGTCATGAACATTTGTGAATCAAGAATTATCAGCCTGTGTGAGCAGAAAGTTTATTAGTATGTAACAAGTGTGGATTTTATGGTGTTTGTATGTCCTACCACCTTCTTTTGTAGGAAAGAAAGCACACTTGAATTTCTGCAGTAACTGAGCTACACGTAACACTTAGAAAGGCATGGAGGGGATAGAACCAAACAGCTGAACACATCAACCTCCTTGAACAAACTAGGCACAGGAGCACATAAATACATCTTGAAATGCAAAAAACAAGCACAAAGTCATATAAACATTGAGTCACTTAACAGGTTATTTATATGTTTTCTGCCTTGAAGGATCTTGGAGCATTTGTAAACTGAAATATGAAGCTGTACAGAGGAGGAACAAGCCTGGGTTCATGTACTGAAACTACACAACAACAAAAGAGGAAAGATAAATATAAATGAGGTGAGATTGCAGCCATATTTGGGGATGCGAGGAGTTACAGTAGAGTTACAGTAGTAACAAATATTTTGAGTAGAGGACCAGCTAGTTAACCAGATAGAAGCGACCCCTCTAGATCTTTATTCTTGCAGAAGTCTGACTAAGGTTTGACATATCCTGGCTCATGGAAGCTGCAGTCTGCATTAAATTTCCAAATTTCCTTTACACAGACTTGCACCACTCCTCATCAAAAACAGTGAGTAACGCCTCCCTAGCAGCAGCTTGGTACGGACTGTTAACAGTCAAGCCTGACAGAGCATCCTAATACCAAGAGTGAAGTTTGCTTTATTGTAACACACTTTTAAGCCTCACCCTGAATCCACAGCAAGTTAAATTAGACTCAGTTTAGAAAGTCAGTAATAGGTGGTGGTGTGACTGACACATAGCTGTCACTTGACAGACCTCACAGTAGTGCTCACAAGCTGGGGTTGAGTAGGGGAGAAACACGAGACAGACCCGTAAAGGGAAGCATTCTAAGTACTTCTACCAGGGAGTCCTGTGTATACCTCCCTCTTAGAACAACTGCTGATATAAATGTTGCAAAGCAAGTGGGAATCTTTATTTCAAGTCGGGATGGATGGCATGAAGAACCTCTATAATCTAACAGATGTAAACCAGATTAAAGCAAGGTAACAGACAAAAGCAGTAGCTGATAGATGACAGTGACTAAATGGTCCCTTACATTGACTGTGTTTTTCAAAATATGGAGATCCCCTTTGTGCTCTCCCTGGAAAAATCAAACCCCTTCAGTCAACATAATCTGTTGGGGTAGCTCTTGTCCTTTGCTTTCTTGCACTACTGCTTCACCTGAGCACAGGGCTGAAGGGAAGGCCCCAGATGCCCATCATTTCCCACTCTAAAATCCTAGATGGAGGTACCACAAAGAGGGAAAAAGGTATGGGATTCATGGGGACAGAACCACAGTAACAACAGTAAAGGAATTTTTCTTATTTGTGGTCTGCAAGATTCTGATTTCTGGTGATCAGACTTCCAGGTCAGAGAGATGGGTGGTAGGTGCTCATCCTACACAGGGACACAAAAGCAGCCACCAAGTAATGCTGGGAAATACTGTGGACTTATCCTATGTGTTTGTCCTGAACAGTTTTGGAAAAGGCATGTTTGTTGACAAAACAGTAAAACTGGCAGGTATTCAAGTAGAACAGGATGGAATGTAGCCAGCTGGATCTGGCCTGCCAAAGTCATTACTGGGCATTATTTATTTGGGTCTTTGCGAAAAAAGAGCCACGTAAGCCCCCACTTTCAAAAGATCACAAGCAGCCTAGAAGAATTCTCTAACAGGTAATTATAAAAAAACAAACAAACAAACACGCACTCAGCTTCTCCCTCACTTGAGTTAGGAATCAATGAGGAAAGATATGAAATATTGAAAAGAAATTCCAAACATTTCTTACACAGAAATTTTTATGAATTCTTGGAGTGAGGGGAGGAACTCCTTACAAGTTGGGAAAAAGAAAGTAAAAATTAACCCAGACGTGAACTTCCTGCAGATAACTCATTCTCTGGGCTTGCTTGGAGCTCTAGTTGAACTTCCTGTCTTCGAGCAGGGGTGTCTGTTACTGGGGTCTGGGTTAGCATAAGGATAAGGAGATAGAGAACTCATCTAAAATCTGGTGAGAACACTCACGCTCAGGTCAACAAAAATAAGACTTTTTGTGGGGCTATGAATTTTTTTATATATGAGAATTTTGGATCATTGCGCTCTCCAAAGAACACTCTTGTGTCAAACACAACAGAAGTCTGGCAAACCATGTCCTGTAGGCTCAGGAAGCCATATGACTCCTACACACAAGACACACTGTTACTAACATCCCAGGATGCATGTGCCAAGGGTTGAATATAAATGTGTTTCTAGTGATCTCTGGCCTTCAGACAAAAATCAAGGTTTTCTCATTTCATGCTTGGAGTCAGTAAAGAACTTTTTGTCTTTACAGGGTGAGGTTCTGTCTTCTCACTGCAGTTTCTCTCCTGTGAGTCTGTCAGCAGATCATGATACCATGCCATCTCAAAATGATACAACAGCCAGGAATTTTGTAAAAATGGCCAGCACTCTACACCAACAAAGGACAAAATCCAGCATTAACAGTAAAATCTCTCTGTATTAGGACCATTAAGGTATTCACCCTGCATTGGAAGAACAGAGCAATGGAAACAAAAAGGCAGGAATTACAGAACAATCTGAGCATCTGGTGATGACAGAAGACACAATAAGCATCCTAACCCTGCAGCAATGACAGCTCATGGTAGTGTGTCATATCTCTCTCTCTCTCTCTCTTTCAAGATCAGAACTTCCCTCTAAGCCTTAAAGTTACATCCCACATTGCTGCAACATTCTGAGAAAAAGCCATCATATAAATCTTGCAGAAGCATTCTGAAGGAAAGGTGGGATAAAGGTCAGGAAGGGAGAGTATGCAATTCATTTGCTGACGAACTGTGGCCCACTGGTGAAAATCTCTTAGAAGAAAGCAAAATGGATATATAAAAAGACAATGTAAGGAAAGAATGTTTTTTTCTGTTGCTGAAAATCTGTAGAAGAAACTCAGTCATGAAAGCATATGTCAGGAGAAAGATGTCATAAATAAGAAACAGATGAATGAGAGAGTTAACTGCAGTAGAGTTTCTCGGTCTTCCTCAGCAATTCCAACATCCTCTGTGATCAAGCAATGAGAGACAAAATGATTCTGCCAGAACAAGACCAGAGGCCTAGCTTGCTTTCTTGCTTTAAATCTGGGTCTTCAACACTACAAAACAACCCTCGACACATTACATCAATGGGGTGGGGATGGGGGGAGTGCTCAAGTGGAAGCCTTAACCTTGCTTGATATTCCTTGGCTATCTAAAGTCTGGTGTCAGGGGAATCACTGTATGATGATTTCTGCCACAGTGACTCAAGCAACATCATAAATACATCCAAGGCAGCAGGATATTAAAAGGCCACCCTCCTTAGAGGCAAATGACCCATTTCCCCTTACAGGAAGACTCATCCCAGTCCTTCCATAGTCCCATAGACAGGAATAAACTGCATTGGCCTTAACAACATTAACTAAGGCCTTAGCCTTCCTGGAAATGGAATATAACATCCTTAAGGGGAATTAAGATACAGTATGACATAGCTGGGAAAAGAGGGGGAAAAAGTTGAAGGACAGCACTCTGTAGGCTAGAGTTAGGCAGAAGAGTGAAAAACTAGGTCAAAGAAGGATGTTAAAAAGTTCTCAGTGGACCTCCTTCAGCTCAGCTTTTCTGTGGACTTCTTTTAGCTGAAGGAGTCCAATGAAAAACATGGCAAGGGCTATTGTGAGAGAAGGGAAGCACAGGAGGGACACAGAAAAGTTTGCTTTTGACAGCGCCAATTTCAACCCCATCTCTTTGGAAAGAGTAATGTAGAGAAAGGCTGCTGCAGGACCTAGTCACTGTGAGGATTGTTTTTTCAGTGTAAAGTCTGTGTAAACCTATGGAGAAAGAGGGAAGTGGAGGAGCAGAAGGGACCACTTACTGTGTAAAGACAGAGAAGGCAGACAAAAAGAAACTCACTTCTCCAAAAGCATTGCAACTTCTTCTAAAATGCCAGAGCATCTTATCTTATCTTTTCCTTCCTTCCTTCCTTCCTTCCTTCCTTCCTTCCTTTCTTTCTTTCTTTCTTTCTTCCTTTCTTCCTTTCTTTTCAGTGAGTTAAAATATGCAATACTGAAAGCTTCATTCCTGAACATGATGACATAGTGAGAAAAGTACTGGGAGACAGGTATTGCAGCAAAAGGAACTGCTCCTGTGATTTCACATTTTTATACCAAAGAGACTTGAGCCTAAGCCACAGAATACCCCTGAAGCTTGAAACAGGTCTATTATACTGATGTCTGCGTCTTGATTTCAAAGACACCAAGAGGAAAGAAACTTCCATCTCTGTTTTGGAGAAAAATGAGAAAGCTGCTTGGCTGGATGTCTTTTTTGACAAAGTCCAGAAACTCAGGGCAGAGTGGTGGAGCATTGTTAGATATATGCAAGTAATTTTCATACAGATTTAAGACAGTTCTCCTAAAATGGTTAGCATGAGCCTCTATAACCTTCAGAGCTTCCTGAGTTTTGGCTGTGTTTTTTTTAAACTATTAATTGAGTATTTATGGAAGATCTGCCCTCCCTCCAGGCGAAAAGGCACTTTTTTTTTTTTTTTACTTTTTTTTACTTTTTTTTTTTTACTTTTTTTTTTTCCTGCTGCTCAGAAGAACAGTTGGATCACAAGAGGGATGAATCTGGCATCCCATAGTTTGTTTCCAACCTAGCAACTTTTTCAGTATTTAGAAGAAGTCTGTAGTAGAGACAATGACTGAAAAAAAAAATGAAAGAAAAAAGCAAGGAATACAATACTAACTAAGAATACACAAAGGATTCGGTTTGTACGTAATGCAGTGAGATCCTACTGAGGCTGCTTCTGCCAGCCAAGATAGCCTGACTACTCTGCTGTGCTGCATGCACTATATGAAGGCATACTCTGACAATGAACCAGGGAACAGCTGTGTGCCTCAATCCCTTATGTTCTCAGGCAAAAGAGAGCTACAAACTCATTCACTCTCAGATGATCACTGCTAGATAGGAAAGTCTTGATTTCACAGAGTATATGTGTCCTATAACTGGGATCCAAGCAGACCACAACTCAAAATGCTGCTCTGGACTCTAGTTTGAAACCTCGCACAGGAGACCTACAGAAATTTCCTCAGACAATTTTCTTCCCAAGCAGGAATTTTTAGGTCACAAGAGCCAAGAAACTACATAGACCTCTGTCTCAGGTGAAAGGTAAGAAATCAAAATCCTTCCTTTCTCTTTCCCCCAGTATTAGTGAGCCACTCTCTTATCCCTCTATGTTCCATCAACCCCTCTCTAAGTGCTGTGATATGTCCTGTAGGGAGGAAGAGATGTGTTTGCCTGTGCGAAGACTCATTACAATTGAAAAAAGACCATTGACCTGCAGGAGATAACAGTTCGGTATTGAGTATCTTACCCGGATCTGCAAGTCACTGAGGTCAAGGCATCTGCACATTTCCAGGAAGAGCTTCACACTCTCCTCATCTAGGATTATATAGACTGGGATCCAGCGCTTATATGCTGCATCAACAATATCACGGAAGATGTCCCGGTCTGTAAATACATCCATGACTACTGCAATAATCTGGAAACAAGAAGACAGGAGACAGATAACTGAATAAAATATTAGGAACAGGAAAGGCAGCCCATCACACTGGTGCAAAATAAAGGTGATCACTGATACCAGAATATGGAGTGAGGGGTATATAGGGGAGACAAAAGTATAGGGATCTGCATGCTCAACCACCACCAATAAACCTGTGATTTTCTGGCTTGGCTCCTGCTGCACTTTGGAAGGAACTTAACAAAGGTCTTTGAGAGTTCTCCTTCTTCTGAGGGAGGATGACTTATTTCAGCAGACTGAAGAATGCTAAAGCCAGCTACCTAGTTTTTACTCTGTATTGTGAAACTTTCGTTACCTCTGTAAGGGTTCACTTAAAAGAAGAACACTGAAAAGAGACTGAAAAAAGAAGAGTGACAAACGCAGCTCTAACACTTAATCAGAAGGTGAGTAATGGAAGACTGAACGTGCAGAGGAGTCAGGGTCTGAATCCTCAGTTGTGGTGCACAGTGCAGACAAAAAGAATTTTATTTACCTTTTTTCCCAATTCCCTGTCAGAAGTCTGCTCTCAGGACTGGCTTCCCAAAGAATGTCTTATGAAGTTCAAACATAAACACCTCATATTTGTCAGGAAGGGCCTAGAGTGTGTATTCGATATTTGGAGGCAAAATGATCCTTCCCACTCTTCACGTGTACATTTTTTTCCAGTGTAAAAGTAATCCCTCTTTTCAGATATAGACTTTTACTTAAAAACAAAAGGTTGCACTGACGTGATGGACAAGCCTGAACATTCATAGGATGAGTAACAACAAAACCAACTTTAATGCTGATCCTACATATTTTGTCTTTCCCTTTCTGTATCTTTTACACCATTAGAAGTATCAATTCACTTCTCTGCCTGGAAGAGTTATTTTCCCCAACATTTGAAAGGTTATGAATGAAGGAAACTACCATTTTCCTAGTCCTCTTGGGAAACATCAACTTGCCACATCAGCGCTCTCATGCTGACAGTATGCGGGGAATAGAGTTGCCTAAATTTTAACCTCCCAGATGCTGGGGTCACAGTGATGAGCCAAGCTGTGCTGTGGACAGCATACACAGGAGTGAACAGAGCTGAAGACAGGATTGAACAGTAGGATTTTCTTCCCTTGAAGTCTGGAAGAAGTGCAGCTCAAGTTGAAGAGGCCCCCTATGGAAGGGGGAACAGTTCTCACCAAAGACCTTTTTCCTTTCAAAACCACCCTTGAACAAACTGCTTTTAGGAAAGCGATGCCAAAGTAACTGTCTCCTGCTGAGTCTCTGCTTGTATGGCCAACAACAACCAACACATCTGCTCCGACAGGCTCCTTCTGTCAACAGTGCTTACACAAGCTTTTCTTTGTTAGAAAAAGAAAAAAAAGAGCTGACATTGTGTTTATGCTCAATATTAACATGTAGGTTCCTAATACAGGTGAACTCTTGTGGAGGTGTGTTATACCAATACTAAGTCCCTAGCTAACTTCTGCTAGGCAGAATTGGACGTCAGGTCCTGCTTTGGTTCTCACTGCCTAGCACAGAGCAGCAAGATGCAGGGAATTTTACCAGAATCTCTGAAAATTAAAATACAGTGAACTTGCACCACTTTATTCCTAAACAACTTCATATATATGAAGAGTTCAGGCATTAATTCAGGCCAGTTATACTCCCCTCCACACACTGTGATACGGGTGGAGTTGTTTAGGAGGAAGAATGACAGATAATATATATTTGAAGAATATCCACACAGGAAATAAGTCAAGAATAGATAGCAGTGTGAATTTGTTTTCTTTCCATCCCCTCCATTTGCAATGAATCCAATGACTGCAGAAATTACCCTGTGTCCCGGGCAAACCCCAGAATGTTAGTACTGGCCTTGCAACATGAAGGGACTCTGGGTTTTGGGGCCCTGGGCCAGTTCAGGCTTCTTTGCAAGTCTGTGAACTAAAGCCATGAAAACTGCAGTCCCATACGAAAAGCAGAGGCGCTGTCTTGCAGATGACGCTTCCAAGCCAGCAAAATGTGCAGTGGGCAACCCCTGTTGTTATGTTAGTCTTCTCAAACGCCTGCAACAGTTGGTGAGCTGTCAAGATTACCTTGGAGCATTCCCAAATACAGCAAGTCAGAACAGGAGCATCTACCCCTGCAAGAGGTTTTCCCCATTCCTCTACCTATCCTATGGGTGATAAACTTATCTACAGGGCCCATAGGTGTGCCTAGCTCCTCATAGGTATTTTAAGATTGACAAGGATTAACTTGCCAATCTCACTGTGGCAAGGGAGCTTAATTAACATACGTTTGTAAAACCCTGATGATAAACCACCCACAGATATGTGCCACAAATTACTAGCATCTGTTTAGACCCCCTTGAAAAAAACCCAGACCCAGCGAAAGCCCACTGTCATCTGCTGAATGAAAAGCTGCTACCTGGAGACATTTTTTTTGCCAGGGCCAGCTCAGCTGAACATAACAGACATAGTTATCTATGAAAAGGACCATTAAACACTGAAATGACTGTTAAACATGAACCCACCTTTGGGCTGGGAAGGGCACAGTTCGTCCAGTCAGTGGGAAAAAAAAAAAAAAATGTACAAAGGAATTAATGGGGTTTAGGAGCCAGGCACAGCTATAGAAAAAAGTCATTTCCTGGTCCTTGTACAGTCTGTAGAGATGTTTGTAGCAGTGCAAAGAGGATGTGAAGTCTCACTAAATCAGAGCATAATGATTTTACAGCTTCTGGCTCTTTTCTACAACTGATTACACCAGTCGCTGAACAGGATTACCGAGTGTGCTGGGGAGATCACCCGCTGGATTAATGCCTCTCTGTAAAGTTTTCTATGTTTCCCAGCAGATTTGGTTCTAACAAGTCTGCCAAAGTTGTGTGTACAGCGCCTGCTGGGGGAGGGGGAGCAGGTGGTGGAGGAAATGACTTCTGAATTGGAAAGCAGAAAAAGCAGAAGGCAGTAAAACTAAGAGCAGGAATGAAATCTCTTACGCTGTTAGCCCCTTTCCCCAGGGGGGATGCCAGCTTTGAAGGGGATCTTTTCCTGGGTGGTCTTTCCTGGAAACTTCACCCACACCTAGAAAAACCTCATCATTGCCCCCACCTAATCAAGACAACCTCTTGTAGCATCACGGCTGGCCTTCTTGTCAGAGATGCCTTGTCACTACTAACAGTCCTGTTGAAAGACAAATAGGAGGAGCAGTCGCATATCATCTGGACTCTTCACTTCTTCCAGCCCAGGCTGGATGGTGTTAAGACCACAGAAAATAAAACAAACCTGTAAACAAACTCACTGTCCTGTGTTTAACTAGGCATACCTACACATACAGGAGAGGTGGCTCTAACAGCATCATGACCTGACTTCCCCTGAGCCAGGGAATCAGACTGGGACAGGAAAAAGTGAACCATGGGTAGAAAATCCCAATTTGGAGCTGGGGGATGCAGAGGTTTAACCCCATCCTGGGCATCAGCTTTGGGAAACCTTAACATGACTGACAACAAACCTCAAAGAAAGCGCTGCTTGATGGTCGCCAACCAGCTGGAGGACAGCGTGCTCCTTCTGCTTTGGAGGAGGCCAGCAAGGAAAGCCTGGCCATGGCAGGCTCTCCCCCCTCCTTCCACCCGACACATCTCCCAGACAGGCCCTCCACTCAGGTTCCCTTGGCCCAGGTGTGAAGATGGGCAGGGGTGGGCAGGGGGCCCATCGAGGATGCCCCCTTCGTGCGGTGGCCAGGCCCTACCTTCTGTGCCTGCTGGATCATCTCCCGTACCACCTCCTTCAGGTGGGGCTCACTCTCCTCCTTGCGCGGGTGCGTGAAAAGGGCCACCCGGCTGATGCCCCGGTAGAAGGTCTTGTCGGTCCAGCCCAAGTCTAACGGGGGCACCTCTGTGTCTGAGCACTCAGGCCAGTAGGCCAGCGAGAGGGTCTCACCACAGGGCCCCCGCGCCACCTTGCTGCCCTCCCGGGGGTCGTCATATCCCCTCCAGCCGCCCCGCAGGGCCTGCAGCTCCCGGCTGGAGAGAAAGTCTCGGAGCTGCTCCTTCCTCAGCGCCTCCCGGTAAGCGGCCTCGCCCCGGGTCACCAGCTCCTCCAGGGCCCGGCGCTGCTGCTCGCTGTAGTAGAAGCGGGCTTGGGCCTCCGTCACCCTCTCGTTGACGTGCGACTCGTCCAGAAGGACCACCTGGGACTCCGCCATGCTGCCGGCACCCGCAGCACCGCGAGGCTGCGGGAGGAGGGAAAGGCAGAGCCGGGACCGCCTCACCTGGCCTGCCCGAGCCCGCCCCGACGGGTGGAGCGGCCGCGCCGCCCTGCGCCAGCCCCTCACGCTGCCCCGACTCCCTGGGGACGCGGCTGTCCCCTCTGCCCGTCCCCTCTGCCAGACCCGCGCCTGGCTCCGGCCCCTGGGGGGGACAGGGGTGGCTACCCCCGGCACGGCCAGCATCGGGGGCTCGGTCCACAATGCTCGGCGAGACCCAGGCCCGGGCCGCGGGTGTATGTCGGGATGCAAAGGCAAAAGGCTCTTTAAGAGGCTCTTCCCCACTTTTTCAGCTGTGGCAGCCACCTAAGGGGTGCTCATGGGGATCTGAACGGGACCAGGGACGCGCGCAGAGCACTTCGGTGGCTGCAAGCCGTGGTCCCTCGGCTGCAGCCGGCTGTCACCCGGCCCTCTCCAAACCCATTCCCGGAGCAGCAGTAGCAGCAGCAGCTCAGCCGCTCCCGAAAAGCAGGAGGGGAGTACTCTGTTCGCAGATGAGAAAATGACAGAGCAATTCACCCAAGTCCGCCCAGCAGGCTGGTGTCAGAGCTGGGAATAAACCAGCCCTGCTCCCGTTTTCTGGCTGGGAGCATGAATAAATACCCCTGGCTCGACACACGCGTCCCAGCTGAGAGACATGGGGCTGCAATGTTAAACTCCGATTTTTGCAGGGTATGCGATAGTTGCCAGGGGCCCTAATGAAGATTCAGGCCCCACTGAGGCACTCAGGGAGTACACAGAAGATTAAAAAGCTGCGCTTCCCCTTTGCAGCCCAAGGACAGAGCTGGCAGGGATGAGCAAGGAAACGGGGATAAAAGCAAGGCTGTGGTGAAATACAAACATTTAGAGGCACTTGTAGCACTTTGCATATGTGATTAGCCCTAAGTGCGCTCACATGCACAGAAAAAAAAAAACTGTAGGGACAGGGCTGCTGGAGCTCCTCTTTGCCTCCTCTCTGTAAGCAATCACCTGTACTCAATGCGTTAGCTTAAAAATCCAAGGATGAGATGGGGCACCAGAGCTCATCCTGTTCTGTTCCATTCCTTTAGGTAGAAAGGAGGATTGTAATATTCCAGACTGTAATCAACAGCTTTACCCAGCATGAAATTCACTTACATTTTGAAATTGCACTTTGCAGAGGTCTACTTTTCTGCCTATCAAGTCTCCTTTAAAAATTAATTTCAATATAGGTTCTTTTAGACTGATTTCCAATGGATATAAGGCTTATGTAGTCATGGTGTCTGCCTGTCTGTCCATCTCTCTAGTAACTTTTGAAGCCACTGGCTGATTTTGAAAAAGTTTTGCAGAAGCATAATTACATCCCTACAGATTTTTGTGAAAATAAACAACCTGATAGCAAAAAGAGATCCTAGTCTGGCAGGGAAATTTACAACATGGGTCCATGCCTTATTAGATTCCAGATATTCCATAAAAGTGAAACCACTAATAATTGCCTAACATGTATGAAAAGCTTCAGATGACGTTTGTGCCATCTTAGACACCCTAGTTAATCAACCACAGTATACAAATACACAGGAGATGTTGCTTTGTTAGTTCCAGTGCTCACTAAACTACTTGGTATTTTTCTGTACCGGAGGCTGCCACCAGCCCTGCTATTTCATGTGTGGATAAATAAAATCTCTTTAATCTTAGGTGCTCTATTCATTTCTGTCTGCACAATGTAATCCTTTGTGTTGAGCTAAGGCTCCCACATGAAAGCAACAGTAGTTTCACAAATATATGCTTAGGTTTATATTTAAAAGCAAGCAAAACATTTCCCACATCCAAGTAAAAGCAGTAGAGATTTTTTTTCAGTTTGTTGTGATGAAATGTTTAGCCCCCATCTCTCACTCTAAAAGAGAAGGTGTTGTCTGTGTGTTAATATGATAAATAGGGTCAAGGAGCTGTGCAAAAGCTGAGACAGACCCTTTCCCAATCACACACATGTCCCATCCCCCCTCCCTGTTCTCAGAACAATCCATTTCAACCAAGTGTATTTCCTATACAGAGTTTTTACAAGGTCTGATGGTTTGGTCCCTTTTGACATACTCTGACCCTCCTGGCTGACAGCCTCACCTCAAAAACTGGTAAAAAAGACTGCACAAACAAACTTCCCTCTTCATCATAGAGGTAACCCAACCCTTTGGGACTGGAGAAGAGGAAGTACGGCAGGCAGCATGGAGGGAAATACTTGTGCTTGGTCCTGCCCCTCTGGATTGGAGGAATGAATTCCAGTTTCCACTCTAGAAGAGGGTCATTATTGTTTCAGCTCAGGTTTTCCTCTCCCCTCCAAGTGCTGGCTCAAGAGAAAGAAGAAAGGGCAAGCCTGCTTTTGAATTGAGCCAAGGCAGCTGCAAATCCATTCAGAACTACACTACCAGTCCTTCAACTTACTTTGTCCTGGGGACTACTAGCTGGAGGGGTTGTGTGTGCATAGCCAGGGTTGGGTCTCTTTGCCTTTCACCTTTGTTTGTGTGCCATCCCAGCCAAGTCCTGGTTAAGGTCTTTGTTTACTTTTCTGGTCTGGTTCCAAAACATTTTCCAAAGGATGTAAACTAACCTATCAGGAAATATTACTTCTTACTGTAACCCTCCCCCAACCCCATTACAGTGTTTTAAATCTTCTGCCTTCAAACACCTCCCACGTATATTCTGGTTACTTGGGCCTAATTGCTTCACTTTCCTTTGCGAGGCAGTGCAGGTTATGCATTAGATAAAGATATGACACCTTATATTTAGCATTAATTGTAACTACGCTTGTCCTGAGCATACATCTCTCTTTCCAGTCCTTCCTGTGTAATTTCAGTCCCTAAATAGCCCACCTCATGATATATTATTTGATAAATTTCCCAGCAGTGTTTTTCATGTGACATAAACTGCTACAAGCTCTTGTTACAAATCTTTGGGTGCTCAGCTCTTTAGGAATAAAATCCTGATGCCTTCCCCACCACTTACGTCTTATATATCCCAAGAGCAGTCAGCACCTAGATGCAAAGGAGGAGTAAAACCAGGGGCAGATATTTAAAAGAAAGTATCATTTTGTGATAAAGTGTATGAGATCTGTATATTAGAAGCCTTTTTTTTTGAGGGGCAGTATCCTCCAAAACAAACCAACATGATTTACCAAAATGTTTCTGATCACCCATACTACCTTCTGGGGTTTTGTTTTATTGTGTCTTGTTTGTTTTTTTTTTTTAATTCTGTAAAAAGCAGCAACTGATTAAAAATTAGTTTTGCAAAGAAAACAGGATGGCTTAAGGGATGGAGAGTACAAGAGAGTGTTTTCCACTTCTCAATGTCCCAGCTGCAGGTTAGCCTGAGGTGATGGGACTTTGCTGTCTTGAAATGGAAGGCTAAATAAATAGGTGCCTGTGCCCTGGTTGTTACTAAGCACTGCACTCCTTCCCTGTGCTGGATGGCACCACAGCAAGACTCACAAACGCTTGGTGGAGATTACATCTTCTTGACTCTCTTATCAGGACAGGAATCCAGGAGTTTGTGGGAAGATTTTATGTGTGCAGCAAGATGCACTCTGCTTGTCCTGAGTCCAGAATTTCATTTGCTGCGAACCCAGCGCAGGAACGGGTGCATTACTCACATCCAAGTACTGGCAGAGCTAAAAAGCCTGAAACAAGGTGATTTCAGAGTGGAGAGGAAGAAGTCTTTGCCTTCACTGTTCTCCCTCCAGCATTCCGAAGAGCTGCAGGCAGTGGAAGGTAGGTGTGTCACTTTTGCAGCAGCAGTGACAGACTGCAATCTGGAGGATGAAGAAATGCTTTCAGATGCTTCCTTTCTGTCATATTACACTGCCTCGGGGAGAAAACCTGGCTGCTGAATTGCCGCAACTAAGTCAAGTGCTCCTGGCTTCCCACTCAGTTTTTCAGCTGTTGTTGCCATGTGAGAGTAAATAGGTAAGAGAGTCCTCTGAAGAGAGCAGAAAGGATTACTTTGTTTGCAGGCTTACTTCTTGCAGCAAGGTATTTGCTGACTGAGCACACACAGAAATGCCTTTAGCTGTTTTCCCCAGCTGCTCCCAGTCACAGGGCAACAGTTTGAGGCAGTTCCCTGTAAGAAAGAGTGCTGACCCAGGCTTTCAACTCCCATCCATATAGGCAAAGACTCAAAACTGGTTGCAATTCAGAATTCAGCTGAGCTGCCCTGCGGGGTCTTGGCCAAGTTGTCTGCTGCGCCTCAGTTCCCCATCTAGAAAATGAGGAAAATACTACTCGACTTCACAAGAATGCTACAGGAAAGAGCTTGAAAAATAAAACCCCAAACCAATATCACCTACATTTACTTCAGTTTCTCCTGCACAGGGGCAGAAAAGAAGACAGCTCTAAAGTCCCTCTGCACAGGAACCAAACCCTGAATGGAAGCTCTTGCTGAAGAAAACAGTGAGGAAAAAGCAATGCAGTCTCCAAATAGGACACTTAATTGCAGCTATAATCACAGTGTGCTTTATAGAGAGAGGAACACCAGGAACAGGGCCACTAGTAAGGCAGCAGCAAGGCTACAGCATTGTGTACTTTACCTATGTACTGGCCACCTGTGGGTGTGCATGGCTACTGACTCTTTGGAGAAGAAAATGCACAGATGGGAGATGACAGGAAGAGGAGTGGAGCACAGAGGGAAAGCTGGGGTGGGTGTCCCGGCTGGAGGGATGAGGAACAGAATGGCAGGAAGTAATTAAGGGGACAATCTTGATGTGGTGGAGCAGGCCACCAGCCAGTGCAGCAAGATGAGGTGGGAGATGTATTTGCGTACTGATGACACGGACGAGATGTCCCAGCACTATGTTGTAGGTAAGAGGGAGTCAGAAGAGGGAATACAAGAAAGACAGGCTATGTCCAAGAGTGAACAAATTAAAACAGCTGCATAATCAGTGGAGGAAAGGAGAGTAGAGGGAAGCAGAGATGAGGTGCTGGTATGCATGAAGTTTTAGCCATCCTAGAAGATGGATTAAAAAAAACCATAGCAAAACAGGAAGCTGTGGTTTTTACAAGGAGAAAGGAAAAATAGAACTGTGAGGCTTGAAGATGTGGGGGAGAAGTTAGAATTTGGCCCTAAAACTGCAAAAGTGAACAGGTAGGAAGCAGTTCAGCCCCCACAATAAATGCAAAACTGTGTGAAGGGAGCAGCATAGCAAAGAGGGAAGCTTCAGACCTGGAGATGGAACAAGTTGATTTGTGATTCATGAACATAAGGAGATACAGCTAGATTTGCACGATGTGGTACAAATGTGTTTATTTGGTTTGGGCATTATGCCCAAAGGGCATAATCAGTGAAGAGCATTATGCCCTTTACTGATCAGCATACATTGGCCTTTGATATGTATTTAGCTTAAAAAAATATCCAGGGAGGCAATGTAAAGGAGAATTCAGCTGCTCTTGACTTTATCAGAAGCACCAGTGGCTCCAGAGGATCCCTACCTTTCACTCGATGGTGTTTGTGTCCAGCAGTGCCACAGTGAAGGCAGATGAAGTGGATGCAAGCAACTCCAATAAGTCAGAGAAAACAAATAAAAGGAGTCGACCAGATCTCCCTCCTGAAAGGCTGTTTCCAAAGAGACGTGTTGTAGGTGTGAAAGCAAAACTTGAGAGGAAGTTACGCTAGAAATCTACTGTGTAATTTTTTTGCCTTATAAATCCAGAACGAAAGCTATAAAGAAAAGAACCAGCTGATATTCCCTGCCTCTGTTCTGGCTGCTCTTTCTGTGGAGAAATCACCCCTTGACTTGACCAAGTAGGGGCGCACTCTGGCCACTCCGAAGCCACAGAAGGAGAAACTAACATAGTGCCTGTGTTTTGATACAGGAGGTATTCCTGCCTTGGACTTCAGTAGGGAAGTGCTTCTAAGCCAGCCACAGCCTGAGCCATGGTGTTGGTCTTGGTCCTGAGACAGTGTCATGGGAACAGTGACCCAGGTTATTCCTCCCTGGGTCTACAAACACCTGAACTGAGGTGTAGAATATCATATTTTCAAATAAGCATTGGCAGAAAGATCTGGGTTTGAATTGTGCATAGTGCACTTCTATTCCCCCGGTGCCTGTTTTTAGATCTATTTCTTTTGCAACTCAATTAATCAAGATTCTGCTGCTCATTTTATCGTAAGTGGCATTTCTCTTAGGAAGGTTTATAGCTTTCAGTCTTGGAGGTTTAAAAATAATCAAATGGATTCAGATCTAATCCAGATTCATAAACTATTCTAGTCTGTTAAGATCTGAACACTTTGATCATCATATTTAAGAGATTCCTTTCTCCAGAGGGGTACTTTTCAGACTTGTACTTTTCATATTGTCCCCTGCTTCTCTTTATTTTGAGGCTGTGGTAGGTTACTGTGCTGCACCCCCATGCAAAATGAACAGAAGGGAGGGAGGGGGAGGAGGAGTTGCAGCAGAAGTGAGTGTCAGCTCTGAGTTTATCCATGTTTATCCTTTTGTCCTATTCTTCTGACAATGAAGAATACATAGATTTCTCCTTGTCTTTAGCCTATCCTCCTTACCTGCTCTTTTCTATTTGCCATCCTTTTGTGCGATCTTTTAAAACTCTTCTTTAAAACTCTTGGGAGCGACCATGGACATTTTCCTTTTAGTCTTCCAGCAAGGCTGGCTCAGTAACATGTTCCTGCTTGTCAGACCCCCAACACCTTCTTCCTACCCTCCTGTATTTATTTTCCTCTGTTGGAGAACCAGCTGCATCCCCTGGGGAAGTGTGCAGCCTGTGGCAGATCCCCATTCCCACTAGAGAATCTCTGCTCTGACAGGCAGGATGAGAGAGTCTGGTCTTCACGGCTCTACTTCCACTTTGTTGAGGCTGCCAGTTAGTAGAGGAAGCAATGATTGGATTTATTTATTTATTTATTTTTATCTCATGCTGACAATTGACCTAAGCCACAGTAAGGCAGGAAATGCAATTAGGCAGTGGATGATCTTGGGAAGGACTGCAACTAATGGCTTAGCATTTTACATTTCTCACAAACATTTACTTTGTCCTTCTACTCTTCTTGCAAGTTGCATATTGGATGAAGTGGGTTCATTTCATCCTCTCATATAAGGTAATTGCCTTGTGATCCTCTTTCAACACTGCAGAGCAATGTGAGCAGCAAATTACAGCTCAAATATCACTCATGCCAACGCTTGGGATAACACTGTGACAAGCAATGTGAGGGAGCAAGTGGCCTTGGTCACCAGGTAGCATGGCACCTTTCCTGCCAGACTTCATCAAAGGGCATTAGCTGCACCAAGGTGCTTTTGAGCTTAAGGCCAAATCCACCATAGTAAGGCAACATCACAGCCTCTGTCCATCACCTCCAGGAAGCTGTGGCTGGCACTCAGCACTTCAGAAAGAGAGACAGTGATGATCCCCGCAAGAGAACAAGAAGTGCTATACATGTGTCCCAGCATGGGAGGCTGGCTAGGTCCGACATTTAGGTTGAGAAATGGAGAGGTTCCTGCTGGATATGAGATGTGTCCAGGACATGCAGCTGTATATGCTGCTGTGGGACTATTCAACAGTGCTGGGGAATTAATTCAGTCATCTGGAAGAGAGCAAGTTTGAATTGTGTTGTTTTTCTGTAGCACTAGTTAACCTACTTTTATGAACACTGCCCTGGCAAATTAGTTAGATCAGGGTGATTCTCTGCCTTCATCTACTCAGTGGCCTGCCAGTCCATTTTGTTCTGAATGCAATGATATTTGGAAGGTAAACACGAGGTACGCCCATGATGACCTTTAGATCTAGAAACCTTTAAGGTTTGCATAACACTGCAGGTATATATGCCACGATAATAAATAAGCTAGAGTAATTATGGAATAAATCCTTGCCCCAAAGAGATACGCAGATGCGAATGGTGGATCACAGAGCCAAACATAAAGTACAGCTCAACCAGAGAGGAGTGTGCTGCAAACACCCAAGGTTTTTGCAAGAGGAGGGAAGAAAGCGTAGCCAACATGAGCAGGCTCCAAGGGCAAGCTGAAAGAAGCCAGAAAGCTAGAGGGGATGAGAAAGTAAGTAAAGGAGATGTTTAACCACTTTTTGAGGGTGAGGGCCCAAAGATAGCGGTTGTAAGAAATGATGACATAAAGATAGTCATGGAAGGAAGAGGAGCTTTGAGTCTGACATCCACAGCTCTGCCATTGTCCTGCTATGCAACCTTTAGCAAATCACCTTCATCTAACTTCCCTCCTCATCTTTGGACTTCTTGGCACTCTGACCTGCAAATCCTTTGGAGTAAGACTATCATTTCTACAGGCACATGAAGTTCCCACTGCAACCAGCCTTTGAACTCAGATGATGCATCTCTATCATGAAGGACAGCAAAATCAAATGCTGATGCATAGACTTGGATGCAGGCAAAGCTTGTCTGATAACAAGGGAACTGTTAACAAGGACCAACAGCCTGTGTTGTGGGGATGAAGGAGAACAGGATACTGGAGAGTAGAGGGCAACACCAGCCACAGAGAACACAGCTTGCTCATGGCAGCCGGATAAAAGAAAGAGCTATGAAGAGAAAGAAATATTAAAATCATGGTATGTGGGTGGAGATGGAGAAGAGACAAGCAATGGTGCGGTAGAAAAGGCAGGTGCTATTTTAGTCAGACTGGGTTAATTTCAGCTCTGATGTAACTCCACTTACGTCAATTTTAGTCAGTTGAATTAAACAAAGGATTAATTTAGGTCAATGAGTTGAAGTGAAAGTGAGTTAGCTCAAAATAAGTTTTGGGGTGTAAGGAAGTGATGTGAAACGAGGACGAAGTGAAAAACTGGAGCCATGCTGGGTTTGGAGAGATGGTGAAGAAGGGAGGATGATGATCAAAGAGGGCAAAGAAGAGGGAGCAAAGGCAAACAGCTCACAGGACCCTTCAGGGATGTTTGCCAATTATTTACTTTCCAACCTAGAACAATTTGCAGAGGAAGGCAGTCTGCTCCCTGAACTCTGCAGTTCTAGTGGTTATTTATCCCTTACTCCTTCTCATGGTGCATCCCCCCTTGCCACTCCTCGGGTCAGCTCACACACCAACATACTATAGACACTGAGAGTTCATAACAATATAGCTTTGGTTTGTTTTGGTTTGGGTTTTTTGGAGTGGTGGTGGGGTTTGTTTGTTTGGTTTTGGTTGGGTTTTTTGTTGGGTTTTTTTTGTGTGTGTGGAGGGGGTGTTTTTTGTTATTGGGTTTTCTTCAAACATTCCAAGTTTAACTTGAAATATGCTTTGGATCAGGGTTTCACAGAGCAACAGATGCATTTAGCAGGGAGAATGAGTCTGATTAACTCCTGGGACAGCCTCATTGGAATTGATGGAAATGAATTTATTCCATTAATTCTCCAGAGACACTATGAAAGCCAAATGAAACCAGACAGTGCCATTCTCAGCCTGACAAATTCATCCACATCTTAATTCTCACCAGCCTGCCCATGGAACACATGGAAAAAGTGTCAGAAACCACCTCTAAGGTTTGCAAACAAGTGCCTCTCTACAGTGCATAGGAAATAAAAGAATGATGCCATTACACTTAATGAAACAAAAATAAAAAAAAAATAATTAAGCACATCTCTTGCTTCTTTCCCATTCCACTCTTTCTTCCCCTGCATGATTTCCATCAATTGTTTCTGATACCTTTCTTAAATTGGTGTTTACTTTCTCATAATTTCATGTACTGAAATAATGTAATGCCATGAATCCCTGAGGTTTCTTTTCTCTCCTCTGTCCTCATTTCCCCTAGCTTTTATTTTCCCATTCAGTTTTTATATTTTTGTTCTTAGAAATCATGATCTTCAATTGTACTTTTTTTTTACTCCCTTCCTCTGTGACTTGGCCCTGTTTTCATTCCTCTGTTCTCTTGTCCCTTGTTCAGCATCAGCTTTAGTTGAGAGAAGTCAGTAGGCTATAAGGTTAAAGATTAACTTTAACCACCTCTTTGACACCTATCCTAAACTCAGCTCCCTCAGTTTCCCACCTTCCACAAATACTTTGTACTGCCTAAGAAATAAATACCCAGGAAGCACTCTCGTCTCATATTCAATCACATAATAAATACAAACTTTCTTCTGTAACATTCAATCATTATATTTAGTCTTAATATCATGCTTTTCATCTGCAAACACCCACACAAGCATTGGTTAATTTGTCCTTACAACAGCCCTGCAAGGTAGGTAATTACGTGTTATTATCTCCATTTTACACATAAGGAGACTCCAGAAGAAATTGTGAAACTCCTAACAAGCACACATACCCACAAATTTAAACAGGTACTAACTGTAACTTTTGCAAACACACATACACATAGTAATCTACATACATATTAGTGCACACTGAAAATAAGGCACCCGCAAGCTCGCTGTAGGAGACATGATCAACACATTGCATCCACCAAAAAGAAACACAAGATTGCCCTGGACAGCAGAGGAAAGGTGCAAGAAGCAAACAGCGAGCACTCTGCAGCACGCTTGGTATTTTCTGGGTAGCATTTCATTACATCAGTTTCCTGCAGATGAGCAAATGAGTAGAGTGAACTCCTCACTGCCCCCATGTGCTTTTTCTGAAGCACCGCCAAGGTCTGATTTCATGCCTGCAGTTTCACCACTGGTGATTGCCCACCTTCACTCTATCAACACTTGTTTCTGACAAGAAGTTGGGAAAATCCAGTCATGCACAACACCCAACTGAGCTCCTGACCTATCTGAATGTTAATTACCTCTTAGAGCTCTATCTGACTCATTCTACAGCCTATGAAGATGTCAGGATGGGAAGATAATAGACCTTCTGGACCACAGGCAGCCACACACACAAACCCATAGAAATATGGAAGGCGCATTAGTGGGAAACCCTGAGAATGAAAATGAAGACACAAGTAATTAACTTTGATGCAGAACGTCAGCAGCCTGTGCCAGAGTATCCTGTGTGCAGCAACTCCCCTCCACCACTGGGACAGGATGCTCTGTTCCCAGCCCATGTGGCACACCCCACAGCAGCCCTTGCACAGCAGAGGCTCCAGGGGCTCTGCAGGGTCTGGTGGTGTCCACTGTGAAAGGTCAGGTCCTCAAGTATACTTAGACATTGAACTTCCACTTATGCAAGGGAGCTCCACTGAAACTGATGGGCATTAGATGCCATTAATATAAAGAAATTGGATGTGAAAATAAAGACCTCTGGAAGGATTTGGGTCTTTGTGACTTCCCACTTCATTGTCCTCCATTCCATGTGACACTGAGGCTCACATTGACTTTGGAGTCACGGTTCAGTGAAAACTATCCTCTTCCCTCTTAGCCAGTCCTTCTGTCTTATTTTCTGAACCTGTTACATGCTTTCACAGCATAGATATGTCCAAGGAAATGATTTCCACGTTGTCACCCTCTCACTCCTTGTGTTTTGGGTGGGACTGAGGACAAAGCTATAGGACAGAGAAGATGAAGGTACATTGCTTATTCCATAAAAACTGACACAAAGCCCCACGTCTTCTCTCTATCAATAAAAAAGTTGCTAAGCCTGTATGATCACGAGTTTTCCTATTCCAGACTTTCTTAAAATCCTTTACTGTTTTTAGCTTTTCCAGCCAGGGTTATGTCCTTGATGTATTTGTTTTTCTGTGGTCAGTTTTCTACATTTCAGTATTTCTGCTTTAGAGCAATTACGGTCCTTTTGTCTCCCCCCCCCCCCCCCTACCCCTTGCCCGTCTTTTTTTTTTTTTTTTTTTTTTGTGTTTTTCTTTTGGTTCCTTTCTCTCCTGCTGCCTCCCCACCAATC